>PVHP010001057.1:0-116354 GCA_004024765.1 Zapus hudsonius
GGGCTGGAGAGATGGCTGAGCGGTTAAGACACTTGCCTTCAGTGCCTAAGGCCCCAGGTTCAATTCCCCAGGACCCACATAAGCCAGACCCACAAGGTGGTGGCCCTGGTTCTCTCTCTCTCTCTCTCTCTCTCTCTCTCTCTCTCTCTCTCTCTGTATCTGTCTGCTTGAAAATGAATAAATAAATTTAAAAAAAAGATAAAAGTAGTAAAAATCCTCTCAAATATGCAAACACCAAGTTTCTAACCAGCACATTTTCTTTGAAGGAAATTCTGAAATGTGCTTTGCATAGTAAGATGAAAGGAGAATTTGGTAATATAGAAGATACCTAAGATTCCAGGAAAGAAATATAAATCGAGTTTATTTGTATAAAAGTACTATTGACTTACAGCGATTTCTTTTTAAAACTCAAATTGTGTAATTAAAAATCACGACAAAATTTTTTTATCTATTGGAGGGCATCTTTGCAGCTTCTTGTGGACCTGAGATGGTTGTTTTGAGAAGGACATTGTGAGGGTCCCAGGGAAGAGAGCAGGGGTCTCCTGCTGGAGGTTGATTGAGTAGAGAAGCAGGCCAGAGCGTCTTTGAGAAGAGTAGCAAAGCCAGGTGTCCAGGCTTCTCTGCATCACAGCAAAGCATGCAGCAAGTTCAAAGCCACAGGCTCATGGGGCCAGACCCCTGAGAGCTTGAGTGAGTGCAATGAGAACACTGACATTAAACCCCCACCACCGGTGGCTCACCGACTGTGGGTGAGTGATGTGAAGGGCGTTTGCTTCCTTTCTTACTTTTAATCAGTGCTGGAGAAGCAGCCAGCAGATGGACCAGTACAAGAGGGTGAAAGCAGACGAGGAGGCTGCAACACAAATGTACTTCTCTGTACCGACTGGCTGTGAGTGTGAGGATGTCTGCACTGAGCCTGGCCCCAGATGCTAAGGTGCCATGTTAAGGGTGATGACATGCAAGCAGTCAGAATCACTAGTGTGGCTCCCCAGGCTCCCTGTGGGCATGTGATGGCTGGAGTGGCTGTCAGAGAGGTGGCTGACAGAATCTCATCCCACTTCAGGTTTCCAGTTGTCGTTCCAACTCTGTGTGAGCAGATTCCTGGTTGGAGTGTGTCCAGCTCTGTGGAGGGTGTGTGCTGGCTGTGGTAGAGAAAGCACTGGGCTCCACTCTAGCGCTGTCTGCTTTGTTCTCCAACTTGAAGCCTTCTTTATCTTTATATCACAAAAGACCAAAATAAAGTGATGTCAACTACAAGGCCAGTGTCAAGAATAGCTCAAAAATCTCGACAATTCTTACCCATATATATAATGTATTCCACAGTTCTTACACAGGTATATAAAGCATTTTGATCATAACCCCCTCCTATTATCTTCTTTATTTCTCTCCCCCGAACTCCTTCTTCTTCCTAACTAGTCCCTCTGTGCTTTGATGTCTTTTTTCATTCTTTTTTTTTCTGTTTTTTCGAGGTAGGGTCTCACTCTAGTCCAGGCTGACCTGGAATTCACTATGTAGTCTCAGGCTGGCCTTGAACTCATGGCAATCCTCCTAACTCTTCCTCCTAAGTGCTGGGATTAAAGGCATGAGCTATCATGCCTGGATTTTTTTTCTTTCTCTGGTGACCCACTGAGCTTAACTAGGGCTGTCTATCTATATGAGCATAGTTGGGGGGGATTATTGACCAGAACATGTACAATTTACCAGTGACTACACCACTGCAAACATTAACTGCCATAACCCTTCAGGGACAGACAGAGGCTTATACCTCCTCCATCATCCCCAAAAGTGTTGAGGGGCCCAATGTGTGTAGGTAACAACAGGTACCCTGCGGTCATGAATGTGACAGTCATATATCATGGACATGAATGTGACAGTCATATCAGGTCCCAAAGACAAGGTTCCACAGCCCTCCTTCCTCGCCTTTCACCCTTCTATTCCTTCTGCATCTTCCACGATGTTCCCTGAGCCACAGAGGAGGTGGTATAGGTGTGGTGTTTAGCTCTGAGCACTCAACACTCACTTATTTTCAGCACTTTAATGAGTTTTGTGACTCCTCAATAGTCATTGTGAAGTACATAAAGAAGCTTCTCTAACCAAAGGTAAGAGCAGCTCTGATCTCTTGTCATAAACTTAAATATTTAAAGGAAAATCTGATGGACACAGCAATGGAGTGAACTCCTCTTAGGTGTCAATAATTAAAATATTAGCTTTCCAATTTAATTATAGGTAGTGTTTCTGGCATCTCTATTTTCCTTTTATCATATTGGTATCTTTTAGGGAGGTCATCTGGTAGTTGAGGAAAATTTTGGATGTTTTGACCTTTTATAGTCACTTATGAAAAACAGAAAACTATTTTGTAGTAAGACTGTGCTGGCCTTTTTTTCACATAGGTAATGGAATGGGTGTTCATCGGTTTAAATTCAACAAATGCAATCCAAGCTGTCACTAGTAATGTGCATGTGAAAGCCTGCTTCATGGCCGGGGAGAGAACTTGATGGGCAGAGTAAACATAACCCCGAGACTTAGAAGAAGACATGTTGCAGTTCTGAGCAAGGACAAGTGAAATCTCAGATGCAAAGGTGTCAAGGAGAAAAGGAAGTGCTAGATCCAGGAGAGCCAAAGGAAATGACCCTCTGGCTTACTTATCCTTCAGGGAGAAGACTAGGGAATTGTCCTTGAGACAATTTAGATTGTCAAAGAAATGCCCAATCTTACTTCATGAAACTCACTCAGTCTAAGTCAATGTGTAGCAATGAAATGTATTTTAGAGACAAAGCATTATAACTTTATTCTAAAGAAGCCAAGAATGGGCCAAAGGGTTTTCATTGACTTAGTACTAAATACACCAGTTATGATCAGCACCGAGTGAGTTTTCAGTCCATCATGATCCTTGTTAATTTTTCACTTCACAGAAGCATTAATTAAAATGAAAAGAAATATTGTAGCATTTATTTTCTTGAAAGGCTTAGGAAGATGTGATAGGTAGAACTGTGTTAAATATGGACTTTGAAAAGCGGGGTTTGTGCAATTTGCTAACTGGATAACCACAAGTAAGATTTTAAATCTCTAATTTTTCTTTTCTGTAAAATGGGGATAATGTGATGTTAGTCAGCTCATGCATGCAAATACCAAGCCCAGTATGACCTGCAAAACCGTGTGCAGTATCGCCGTTCTTTTGTGTGTGCCTCTCTCAAAGGCATTGCAGGACATCTTGATGCTGATGCTTTATGCATTTGTTGACCTGTAAGCAATGCTCAGTCATAGAGCGGAGAGCTATATCACCTCTAAGCACTACTCCAGTTCTCAGGTTCAGAGACTTTATTATTTCACAATTAAATACTTAAGTCATCACTCATCTTTTTCTTACTGGTTATTTATTCATGATTCATTTGTTATGAGAGAACTCCCAAGAAGAGCTGAAGCAATGCAAGGCCATTGCAGGCGAATAGCCAAGGAGTAGGGGCTGATGAGTGGATCCAGAATGACTATGGGTTCATTTTTCTTAATTCTTTTTTGATTGTGTGTGTATGTGTGTGTGTGTGTGTGTGTGTGTGTGTGTGTGTGTGTGTGTGTGTGTGCTGGTGCCTGTGTGTGGAGGCCAGGGGTTAATTTGGGCGTCAGTTCTTACCTTGTACCTTAAGGCCACGTCACTCATTGTTCACTGGTGTGTTTGCCAGGCTAGCTGGCTCATAGGCTTCATGGAAGCTCTCCTATCTCTGCCTCCTTCATGCTGAATGGGCATTGGGAGTCCAGATGCCCACCCCAGCCTCTGGCTATTATGTGAGTTCTGGGGAATCTGAGCTCAGGTACTCACACTTATATTGCAAATGCTCTACCCACTGCACCATCTCCCCAGACCTTTGCCAATTCCCCCCCCCCCACTGTGCTCCTGAAGCAGGCGGGCCACCTGCCTGATTCAGTTCATTCCAAAGAAGCATCTTTTCTGCTTCTGAGCTTTGACAGCTCTGCATCTGTAAGCATGACCTGAGCTTGAAGGAGACATGATTGGCAAGCTTCTTGTCCACACAGGATTGGATCTCAGTGTTTGGAATGCTGTATGGCTCTATTCTTCTACTTTAGGGTGTTCAGACTTACTGTCTTCCAAACTGGCCTACAATTTGGAGTTTCTCTTACGTTTCACTTCAGGCCTATTCTTTGATGCTATGAAAAAATTTTCATGGACTTCAATATTGCCCTCATTACTGTCCTACCTTTTCTGCCACAGGAACCTGTAAAGATAAATCTTAACACAATTCCATTTCTCTCTTTGTGATTTTTCTCTGCCTGACATGACAGTGAAAATATTTCATTGAATCCAACTCGTGGACATTGCCAGCCCTTTTGCTCTGCATGGATCTGAGCCGTTGCCATTGCTCTGTGGTCCCTGGTGGTCCTTTGTTCGGGCATCACTGAAAATGGTGGCATGTCACTTAGAAATGTTTGCAATGAGCCCTCGCAAGCCACTCCTTTCCTGTTCCCAGCCAACTGCAAAAGAAACTTGAATTTCTGTGTCCTTGTACTTAGACAGATCCTTGTATCAGGGAAGCTGCCTGGCTGGAGTTTGATCAAGCTCTTTCCCTACATTTTGAATGGTAAAGCCCTGTGCTCCCTACCCTGCCTTTGCTTCCCCTGGTCAGGGGTCTATAGTTCTTTTGCACCAATTTCTCTGACTACTTAGAACCAACTCAACCATTCCTTAAACAGCCCTTCTCTCTTAGGCATCCTGGGCTCATTGGTTCCCTTGTCTCTGTTCTTCATCCTTCCCATGAAGGGCCTCATGGCTGCCATGGGCAATGGGACTGCAGACAGCACATGAGGTGGGAGGGCCCCTAGCAGTGTGACCTCGGGCATGTTACAGCACCTCTTTGGGCCTTTGTTTTTCTTTTCCCCCTTCTAAACACATGGACTGGATCAAATTGTGTTTAAGGGGCCCTCCCTGCTGGGGAGACATGCTGTGAAATGTTGGGGCCTTCCAAAAGCTCTGGAATGTATTGCTCAGCGGAAAATGAGTCTATCAGTTTGTGGTAGTTCATGGTAACAATTCAAATAACCTTGATTTTTCTGACCAGGTGGATAGATTTTTGTCTTCACCATTCTTGCTAATGCCATCTTTAGATCGATGAGCCCATCCCTGAGGAAGACACAAGAACTTTGAAAAAGTCAGTCATTCATTCACTCACTTGTTCACCACAGAACTCCGCAGGGCATTGCCTATATCCTCGAAGAGTTTTTACTGGAACTAAGTTAGTTTTATTGATCAAAGTCGGTTCAGAAAAAAAAAATCAGATTTTTGTCTGGATTTTCCTATATTACTTTTGAAGCTGTCTTTTGCCTCCATGTATTATTTCAGAAAACAGATTTTAGAGAAACGGAACTTAGAAAAGATTCATTTAATTTACGGGTGAGTCTCTGCCAGGCTGGTGTGATTCAGCTCGTTGGAACCAGCATGAGGGCTTGGCTTGGAAGCTGTGGCCTCAAGTGAGCCTCCGTAAAAACACTGGACAAATGTTACTTTATTTTTGATATCACGAGGAAATGGCTAAAGAGTTGTGTGTGATTCTGACACTAAGGACAATAAGGCATTCCGCTGCTCATGTAGATTTTCTGCAGCTTCTTCATAAGCAGAGAAGGAATTCAGTAAAAATGTAAATGAATGCTGAGGGCATAGTGTCAACACTCCCCTCCTTCAAGTTCAGGTCATGCTTACAGATGCAGAGCTGTCAAAGCTCAGAAGCAGAAAAGATGCTTCTTTGGAATGAACTGAATCAGGCAGGTGGCCCGCCTGCTTCAGGAGCACAGAGGGGGAATTGGCAAAGGTCTGGGGAGATGGTGCAGTGGGCAGAACGCTTGCAATACAATATCATGATCACTTAAGGCCAAGCTTTTTAAACTGTGGGGTGTGACCCCATATGGGAGTCACATAACTGAATGTGGAGGTCTAAAAAAATTTGGCATTGATAAAAGGCTTCTGAGCATGCACTGAACTAAAGCATAATTCAAAAGCAAGCATGCAATGAATCGGAGGCGTTTTTGGCAAGACTGGTCCATGTTGCATCATGGGACTTCACTGTAGCTTTGGTTATGAGCACATAGCAGGAGATGCATATCTGTCACGCCATGCAATGCTAATGAATGCTGCCTGAAACACCTCAGTCTAGATTTGAGACTGTTGCATATAATACATTTCAGTTTTTACTATACATATAAAATTTTCTGTTCTCATGGAAACATAATGGATTAATTACCAAAAAGAATTTAATTGTTTCCTATCATCATTCCTCAGCTTTTATACAATCAGTATTGTGTTAGACTGTTTGATTTTTAAAATTGGTGTTTGAACTGCTGACTTGAGTCTCATTAAGAAAAACTAAACTCATTAAATGGATTTTGGCCTTGGATGAGGATAGAATTTTCTGCAGTGTCTGAGCGAACCCTAAAATACTGTCATTTTGTACTATGTGTTTATGTGAGTGGCATACTCAGCATTGTTGATTATAAAATCAAAATGTCAATCAACTCTGAAAAATGCTGAAAATATTCAGGACCCATTGTATCAAATATTCAGCCAAGATTTAATTTTTATGTAAAAAGAAAGAAGCACATCCAACTAATTAGTATGCAAATTTGCATTTACCTTTAATAAGTGGTAAAATTTTAAGTACACCAAAGAATTGTTTTAAAATAAATTTTCTTATGCCTTATTGTCAGTAAATGTTTGATTTGTGTACATGTTTTATATTCTATATTGAAAATTTTCCAAATGAAAGCAGGTAGTGAGTGGGGAAGGGTGAAGAAACCCCATCTAAGAAGCAGGGATTTGATGGAGTGGGAATGACGCTGCCGACAGAATTCTGACCCACTATTGCACGTGTGTCACCTAATTCCGAAGATGTCCTTCTCTTCTTGCAAAAAGGGAAAGATATTTAGCATGGTGTCCTATCTGATATTCTAGAATTTGAGAGCCAGAAGTGACCTTTAGGAACCAATGAGACTTATTGTTTTAAAGAGATACATCTTTGACTTGGAAGGAAAGAACTCAAACAAGAGATAGAAATGAAATGTTACAAAAGCTATCAAGTGAAAATTACACCTTGCCTTAATGAAGAATAAGCCTATTACATATGATAGTTGTCCACTTGCAACCTTAAAGCCCGCATGGGCCTCCCTCCTTGCTCGCAGGCTGGGATTCCTCTCATCCCTCCAGGCACACCCTCAGCTAACTTTGCTGACTTCTGTCTGAGCCTCATCTGAATCTTTGGTCCATGGCTGAAACATTCTTGTTTCTAGTCATGACTGCATAGCTTACCTTTTCTCTAAAAGCTCTGCAAGATAGTCTTTTCTACCAATTGCCTTCTCTGGTTTAGTAAACCGCTCCATAGGTATTCATGTCCTCTTGGCTAACAGACTTTAAGTTCTTGGAGAGACAGAGTTATCATTGCTCTGTATGTTTCCTTATTTGTCCTGTCTATAGAGCAGCCAGTGGCCATATTTTTTGACAGAATAACAGATTTCTGACCGAAGCAATTTAGCTTCAGCAAGATAATAATCCCAGGCTACTCAGAGCCGTACAATGCCTGTCTGTGGAAAGAAAAAGGCATCTGCGGTGACATTTGATCCCCTCATATACTCAAAATACAAAGGAGTCTAAATGTCGACCCAGTTTTAGGTTACTTACAGACAAGCTTTCCACTTCAGTGATTTCCAAAATTGGGTGGATTGTTCTTTGTCTCATAAAGAATTCATTTTTCAGATGCTGATGGCCTCGGCACTGGCCTGTAGCCAGCTTCAGGAAGTGTGGTTCACAAGCCATCAGGGCCTGTGCATACTCGACATTCCTTGGGTAATGCAATTCTGGACCCAAATCGATTCCAGAAGTCTGATCTTCCCTCCCGAGAGGGGCCCATGCGCCAAGCTGGTGAACACTCCCTCCCTTACTTCCCCTGCCCACCACCTCAATCAGCCTGCAAGGGTTAACCAGCCAATCACAGAGCTGTTTGGAGAGACCAAAGTTGCCAGGATCTGGACTAGTTGATGAGCCTGGCGGCTTATGTTTCAGGAATTTATTTCATGTTTTCGATAAAGTCTCGGAATTTATCCTTCAGAATTCCTGAGATTTAGTAACATGTCAATGCACTGTGTTAATGCAATGAGGTTTCAGTTTTTTCTTTCTTTCTCTCTCTCTTTCTCTCTCTCTTTCTCCTTAAAGCTGCCTTTCCTTTTAAGTATGAGTAATCCATCCAAATCCCGCCTAAAGGAACAAAAGGGATGCTGGTAATTTTCTCTTTCACAAAATGCAGAGACTTCCTCTCTGTCCTCTCTGAGTAAGACTCTATGAACTGAAGGAAACTTACTCTCCTCACCATTGAAAAAGAGATTATGCAAAATGGGAAGCAAAAGCCAATCAGAATTGCCATAATACAAATACTAGCTTAATTCCTTGCATGGAGAGCCCTGTGCCTTTTCTTTCCAGATGTGGGTGCATATCCACATCTACTTTTTTTTTAGTGACAAAATTCTATTATCTGGTATTTTTTAAGAGCTCACACTGTAGAGTCCTAAGTAGGCACATCATGATCCTCAGTTCTGTATCCCAGTCATGACTCCAATCTCCTCTTGCCTTAAACATGGAGGCTGGCCTCTGAATTGGCTCTGCAGGAGTGCCAAAGCCAAGGATTGTTTCTGAGTAGCCTTCATCTTCTTGGCCTGGTCAGGTGAGCATTATCCAGTGTGACAGGGTGGCGGCAGAAGCCTCTTCTCTTTTTGACCCAGATGCTCACTCAGAGAGCTAGCAAGCATTTGTGTGCTCTGTGGAAGGTTTCAGGGGTTCATGCCTGGATCACATGAACGTCAGAGATCTTAAAGGAACTCTTTTTATATTTATTTATTTATAATCCGAGAGAGATGGATAGACAAGAGACACAGAGAGAATGGGCTCACCAGGGCCTCCAGCCACTGCAAGTGAACTCCAGATGCAAATGCCACTTTTTGCATCTGGCTTTATGTGGGTACTGTGGAATCCAACCTGGGTCATTAGGCTTTGCAGGCAAGCACCTTAACTGCTGAGCCATCTCTCCAGGCCCCTTAAAGAAACTCTTGGTAGAACCTTTTCAGAGCTGTAGTAAAGGAAGGAAGGTGGATAATCCAAGAGGAGTGGGTTAAAATGTTTGTGTTGGAGGCAAACTTCGCTTCCTAGTCTGTTTTTCCAAGGTCAATATCAAGTCAATATGCAATTCTTCAAAGGAGACACCAGTGTGCTGACAGAAATGATGAGTAGCACATAGAGGCCAGCACAGGGTACATTTTGGTCAAAGATTATTTAAAATATTGACTTTCTCTCATTTGTTAATTAATTTGCAATGGTGGTTGAATTTCTTCTCTGCAGTAAACACTTTGCAAAGATGGGGTAATTGTACATTTGAACTGCTTATAATGCAATATGAAGGCTGTAGTGAGGAATCCTGTAGCCTGGGCTGCAATACAGTCTTATTTTGGGGGGAAGAGTATAAAAAGAAAAGTCAGGAGTGCAGCTTTGAATTCAATATATATTGGGATATAGCTTCATCTGAATAACCCATAATAACGCAAAAATCAAGTAGTTTACATAAGATGATTTTGATTTTTCTTCACAAAAGGTAGGTGAAAGATAGCATATCTTTATAAGTCAATAAAAGTCGGGGCTCTTTCTACATTGTTGCAGTGACTAGCTTCTACTTAGTGATCCGAGGCATCTGCCTGTGTTCTAGCCATCCACCAATCACATGCTCATCTGGCCAGCAGGAAGAAAGAGGAGGGTGAGCACAATTCATAGTTGAATTCGAACACCTCATCAGATAGAAATTTCTCACATGGCCACACCCAGCTGCAAAGGTATCTGGGAAGTGATGTCTTTGTTGGGAGTTATATTACTAAGAAAATAGAAGATATTGGGTCTGCCACAAGTAGTCCAGAGTTGAAACCCATTTGTGACATTTATTAGTTATATGACCTTAGGCAGATCAGTTATTTAGAACTCAATTTTCTTACGCTCAAATAAGAAGCATATACCCATCTTCCATGGCTATTGTGATATCAAGATTTTATGTCTCACACAGAGTTTAACTGAACTTGAAGTCATCATTAATAGCTCAAATGTTCATGTGTGGTCCTACTGTGGTTTTCATTTAGGTTAAACATTCACTTTTCAAACCGTTCACAGTTGGTACAGTATTTCTTATTTACTTTCACACCTCTTCTTTGGGGATCTATTCACCCAGGTCAGGTCTATGAGCTTCGTAGCATCTGTCCTGTCCACTCCATTCCTTCACTCCCTTACAGCTGCCTCACTTCTCAGCCCTCATTGTCTTAATTTGGGCTGGTGTAATAGCTTCTTAGCTATCTGCCTGCCTACTATTTGCTTTTGTCTTCGCACATTACCTGCTCCCCACTGCTTGCCCCAAGAGTGATCTCCAAAGGGATTTTTAAATTGTTATTGTTGTTTAATTGTCTTTTGTTTCCACGTCAGCGTCTCACTCTGTTGCCCAAGCTGTCCTCCAACTCATGGCAATTATCCATAAGCTCCCAAGTGTGGAGATTACAGGACTGAGTCACTCTGCCCAATTCCCATTTTTTAAAAATATATATTTATTGTCCATAATGATTTACATTATTTAGTGGGCAAACCATGAGTTGTTATCCCAAATTCCCCGCTTCCCCCCCTCCCCCTCCCTGATCAGTTTGATATCCTCCTCCGTGGGCTGTCTGTATTAGTCCTTGTGGCAAGGGATCCTGTATATCTTAGTACTCATCCCGGTCTTCCTGGCCCAAGTGTGTTGTGACTGATGGGTGCCATGCCTCTGGACAGTCTCCCCCACCACGGCTCTCACAATCTTTCCACCCCCTCTTCCCCTCGGTTCCCTGAGTCGTGGTGGGTGAGTAATAAGGCTGCTTTAATTTTGCGAGCTTAGGGGTCCTTGTGTCGAAAATCCTTGGTTTCTGTCTCATTGGCCTATCCTGTGTTGATTGAATGGCTGAGGTTATAGGTCCCTTGTTCATCTGTCATTGTCTGCTGGGTTCCCTATGGATCCTCCACGATATGACTGTGGTGGCTCCTCTCTTGCCAGGATCTCAGCCATCGGCCTACGGTGGGTTGGTAGGGTTAGATGGGCCACAGCTCTCTCGTTGCATCCTGAAAACCAATTCCCATTTTTAGTGGTATAATTTATTCTACACATTTGTAAGTGGGATCCAGTTGTCTTGATTATGTATCCACATAATAAGTCCAAATCAGGTCATTCTAACAATCTTCCTTTGCTTCTCCTTTTGTCTTGGCTCTTGTCGTTTGTGACTGTCTTGCTTGTCGACTTCACTGGATGAGAAGAGCCCAGGACATTAGACAAACGTGATTTTCAGTGTGTCTGTGAAGTCACCGAGGATTAACTAAGGGGAAATGTCATGCTAGAATTAATTAAAGGGAAAAGACCCTCCCTGAATATGGACAGTACTATCCCATAGGTTAGGAGAGCAGATGTGCAAAAAGTGGAGACGTGAAGGGAAGAGACAGCTTGCTTCCTGGCTCTCATGACATGAGCTGATCCTGTCTGCTGAGTCTTTCTCACCTTGATCGATTATAACCTATAAAGCCATGCCCACCCTTTAGACCGTGTCTCTCAGGCATTTGTCACAGCAATGAAAACTAACAGAAAAATAGTACAAGAGAAGTGGAGTCATTTCCATGTCTGCTCCTGACAATGTGATTAGTGACCTTTACAAGTGGTGTGCAGGGAGAATTTAGAAAAGATTGGAGATGTGGACTTCTTAAAGCATGCTGCAAGCAGTACTTAATGGGCCATTCCAGTGGGAACAAAAAGCAAACAACCTAATCAAAAAAAGGGGGGGCTATAGAACTGAACAGAGTTCTCTAAAGAACAAATGCAATGGGCAAAATAAATGCATTTAAAAATGTTCAACATCTTCAGCCATCAGAGAAATGCAAAGTAAAACTACTTTGAGACTCCATCTCACCGCAGTCAGAATGGCTGGCATCAAAGACAGTCCAGTGATATGTTCTCTCCCTTATGTGAATGCTGACTTGGAATTTTTAAATTAACATGTAAGTTAGCATTAAGAATTATCAGTAGATGCCAGGAAACAAGAAAGGGGCTAGGAGGAGAAAGCTTAAGAAAAGGGAATAGGGGGCTAGAGAGATTGCTCAGTGGTTAAGGTGCTTGCCTTCAAAGCCTAACAACCTGGTTTTCCCCAGTACCCTTGGAAAGCCAGATGCACAAAGTGCTACATGCACCTGGAGTTTGTTTGCAGGGGCTAGAGGCCCTGGTGTGCCCATTCTCTCTCTCTCTCTCTCTCTCTCTCTCTCTCTCTCAATAAATAAATAAATAAATAAATAAATAAATAAATAAATAAATAAATAAATAAATAAATAAAATATTGTAATATATATAATATATATAAAGGGGCAGGATACTAGTGATAGAAAGGCCTTAAATTAGGAAGAAATCAAGGTTTTCTCAGATGATAAGATTATCATGCAATAAAAAAATCACCAATTTAGCTATAAGACTAACAAGAAAGTTTTGTAACATTATTGCAATATTATATACATGCAATAAATAATTATAAAAACAAAATATAAAAACCATGAAAATTGTGATGTATCTAAGGAATAGTAGAATAGCACTTCATAAGAAAAGTCTGAACGTTCTGAAGGACATACGTGAAGGGCTGTACTATGTAGATAGAATGAGTTAGGGGTGCAAAATTATTACTCATCTCGTTTCTAGTAATTTACAAGCACATATTCTCTTTGAAATGGGTCTGTATAGATTCAAAAAAATTAAAATTGATTCAGCCTGCTCTGATAAGCCCCCTTCTTGTTCATGCTGGGCTGAGACTGGGGGGACATGGGTGGAGGAGAGGACCCCTTCTCCCACGTGGGCTCTCTACCACTTCCTGTCTGCCACATGGCCAGAACTCTCTGTATTTTCTTTCCATTCCTCCTCTTAATCTAATAAAGTCTATCTAAGTCTTAGAAAAATTGATTCAATTTTCAGTAAGCTGTTTTACAAAATCAACAAAATAAAATCACAGTTAATATATAAAACTAGAGTCTCATGATCCCATGGCTAAATAAATTTCATTTAAAAGAGCAAAGAAATGTAACTGTGATATGACTGGTTTGATTTATAGGCGTACTGTTAAACATAGAAATTTAAAATAAAAGCGTGAGCCTGGTATAGAAACAGAAAAATCAAGGCCTAGAGGTTCAATTAAGCCACATACATTTGAAAATGAGACATTATGGAGCTGCTAGTCAAGTTAATAAAGAAAGGGGGATTTGGTTAGAATATTATGACCAAAGATGAACTGGCTTTAAAGTTGCATTTTGACACCTGTCATTTACAAAAGAGAATGTCAGATTAATGTGAAACCTAAATATAAGATAGGAAAACAAATTGAGAAAACCCTCACAGACTATTTTTATGACCATGGAGTGAGGAAAGATCCTTTAGACCACAAAAGCACAGACAAATGAGGGTAGTTCACTTGATTTAAGCAAAATCCTACAGAGAACTGTTAGGCAGTGTCTCATAAAGTCAAACATATGTCATATGTGGTGGTTTGATTCAGGTGTCCCCCATAAACTTATATGTTCTGCATGCTAGGTCCCCAGCTGGTGGCTATTTGGGAATCAGAGCCTACTGGGGGCAGTTTATTGTTGGGGGTGGGCTTATGAGTGCCATCGCCAGCTTTTCCTCTCCAGTGATTGGCATAGTCTTCCAGCCTTTGCTCATGCCATGTTTTCCCCTGGCATCGTGGAGCTTCTTCCCCTCAAGTCTGTAAGCCGAAATAAACCCTTTCCTCCCACAAACTGGTCAGTTGCTGAGTACAGCAACATATGACTATAAGGTCTAGCATTTCCTCTCCTAGATATTTACCCCAAATAGGATAAAATATATGTCTGCAAAACAACTTTCCCATTAATGTTCTTAGGCTTTATTTATAAAAGCCCCAAACTAGAAATAACCAAATGTCCATCTGCAAGAGAGTGGATAAATTCATGACACATACAATATGTGTGTAGCTCAGAAATCTTATGTTGAACAAGATAAGCAATACCAAGAATGTAGAGTATAATTCCACATATGTAAGCTTCTACAGCACATTAAACCAATCAGCAGTTATAGAGAACAGATCTGAGGCTGGAGTGGAGTTATTGACTTTTAAGAATGTGAGGGAGCTTTTTGAAGTGTTGTACATGTTCTATGTCATAATCAGGTGGTGGTTACATGGGTGATTTATTTGTCAAAAATTATAAAACTAAATACATACAGACTTGTGAGCAAGAAACTCTTTGCAGACCCTGAAGAAGAGACCCTATGCACAAATTTCCAGCAAGAGCCGAGAGTGTGCCTGATGAACTCAAAACACATGAGGCTGGATCTGAGAAAATGGAGATGAGAGGAAGAACAGAATTAGGAAGAGGGATGGGGGGAGACTGACTAGGTGGAGTCTTAGATTTTTTGATGACTTGGGATTTCACTCTGAATGGAAAGTCATTGCAGCTCCCTATAGAGAGTTACGCATGTAGCAGAGCAGAGATTCCAGTCCTAATGACATTTCACAGAAAACATTTCACAGGAGCATACAAAGACAGCCCACAATTATCTTTTCCACAGAATCATTTTTTGTGAAATATAAAGTGAGAAATATAAAGTAACTGAGACTTTCTTTAACAGAGAAATGCGTGAGTAAAAGTCTTGAAGTGGTCAGAAGCAATTAACAAAGAGCATATGAAGCTTCACAGAGAGCTCTAAACAGTCTTGCATTGAAAACCAAGAAGGGGTTCATTACACAATGCAAGTACATTTAAAATACACCCAAGCAAATGAGACACAGATATTCAAGGATGTTGACCATTTAGAGTTGACGTCTAATGGGATAGTAAGAAACAAATGAAAATTCAAGATTTTAAAAGCTATACAAAGGTTACAAAATATGCAATTTTATATTTGCTCAAGGCCTGAGTGTATGTGTGTGTGAGTGTGTGTGTGTGTGTATGTGTGTATATGTATGTGTGTGTGAGAGTGTGTGTGTATGTTTGTATGTGTGCGTGTATGTATGTGTATATGTGTGTGTATGTGTGTGTGAGAGAGTGTGGGGGTATGTGTGTGTATGTGTGTGTATATATGTGTGTGCATGAGTATGTATATGTGTGTGTGCATGTGTATGTGTATGTAATTGTATGTATGTGTTTGTGTGTGTGTGTGTGTGTATGTTGCTGGGATTAGACCCAGGTCCTTGCACATGCTAGACAAGCACTCTGCCACTGAATCATGTCCCCAGCTGTCTCCTTTAAAAACTAGACATTTCAAAGATTAAAAAAAAATACTTATAGAATAGTGTAGCAATTTACCATGTGACTATCATCAGGTCCCCCAAATCATTAATTTATGACAATCCAGTCCATTTTAAATACAATTTTCCCTTTTGTTTTCACTTATTTTCTGAGCATCTTAAATCTATTTGGTGTATTGTGTTTATGTGTGTGCATGCTCATGTGTGTGAGGGTGCATCTTGGGGCCAGAAGACAACTTCTGGTGTCATTCCTCCAGAACACTGTCTATCTTTATTGAGACAGGGTCTTCAGGTGTCATAGAGTATGCTAATTAGGCTAGACTGGTTAGCCAACATGCCCCAGAGATCCACTTATTTGTGCCTCCCCAGTGCCTGGATTACAAACACCAGGCACCAGCACCAGGCAATTTTGACATGGGTTTGGGGTATTGTATGTATATTCTCATCCTTGTAGGCAAGTACTTTATTGATTGAGCTATCTCCCCAGCTCCTTAAATGAATTTTTGAGATATAATTTTCCCAGCTAGTAAAATGCATCCGTTATGTCTGGACATAACATGTTGAAGTTCATTGCCCAGTGTGGTAGTGTTTGAGGGTGGGGCCTCTTGGAAATTATTAGATCAGGAGTGTACTATCTATGTGGATAAATTCGTATTATTCTGAAGAGACTAGGTCAGGCTGTCTCCAGATTGGTTTAGGACTCTTGTGTAGGACGGAATTGGTTGCAGTGAGAACAGGTTTGATTAAGAAAGTCTGGCACTTCCTCTTGGGCTCACACACCCACTCTCCCATACACACCTGTTTCCTTGATCTTTTCTTCCATGATTGGATGGAGCATGCAGTCCTCACCATAAGCAGAGCAGATGCCATCACCAGGCTCTTAACCTGCTAGAACCATCAGCCAAAATAAACGTCTTTTCTTTATAAATTTCCAGCTGGTGTTTGCTATAGTGACAGAAAAGGAACTTGGGCAGCTCCTCTTTTATGCTTACATTTTCACAGATTTTGATCATATCCACCAGCTCAATAAAGTTATAAAATTTTCTACTCCTCAAAAAGAATCTTTAGAGGGATGGGCAGAAAGCTCAGCTGGTAAAAGACCTTGCCTTGTAAACATGAAGACCCGAGATTCCCAGAACTCATGTTAAAAAAGGCCAGGTGTGGGGACAGGTGCTTGTAAACCCAGCACTGGAAAGGCAGAGACAGGTGAATTCTAGCCTAACCAGTAAGCTCTAGACGACTGAGAAAACTATCTTAAAAATAGCTGGATGGCACCTGAGACATGACAGCCATATGCAGCTACACATATGTGCACCTGCACACATGCACACACATATACCCACAAATACATATAAAATATTCTCTACAGCCACAATCTCCTACTACTTTTCCTCAGAATCTACTATTCTGCCTTCTGTCATTATAAATTAGATTTGTAATTTTCAGGTTTGTTCTCAAAAGCAATATGATGCTTCTATTATGCCCATGTTTTCTTTTAAATTCTTATAGTTAAATATCTATTTTGGGATGTTATCTGCAAATTTAAGCAACCTATTATTTATGGATTTATTTGTAATGCCTGATTTTTCTGGTAGACACCGGTCACATTTGCCATGTTTTTCATGTGTACAAATTCTCGGTTGGATGTGAAACACTTTGAATTCTATTTGTTGAATGTTTGGATTTTCTAGTAATTATGTCAATGTTTTTTTTTTTTTACTATTCTCTCACAGGTAATTTATTTTCAGAACAGTTTAATCATCTGGAGCTTCTATTTAAGTTTTGTCATATTTAAAAATGCTTAGGAGCCTTTGGATAGAATGATTGTGTCTGAATTACTAAGACATACCCTTTCTGTGTTTGCTGTAGAAATCTCCAAGTGTCCCCAAAACAATACAGGTGATTGTGAAGGCTCTTGATTGTCCACCAGAACTAGATGGTGAGACCCTATTAACCAAGGATAGAACATGCTTTAGTTGCAGGACACTGGGAAGTCATGCTAGAACTGAGCTGGAAGGCTCCTCCCTGCTGAAAGTACAGCCTGCTGAAGTAGAAAAGTCATCAGTGGTCCCAACCAGCAGTGGACCTTGAAGACTAAACAACTGCATCCCCAAGCAAGATGTACCCACTAGGGTAATAGTGGCATGTCTGTTATGGGGATAACCAACTGCTCTCTAATTCTATCTGAGGCCTGCCTGGTACTGAGAACCTAATTAAAAGCCTTTGTCTGGGAGGATCACAAATTCTATGAGGAGGAAATGTTACTACTATTATTTGACTACATGGATATAATATGTCTACCAAGTTACACTCTAAATAATTATAACTATGAAAAGATATGCATATATGTGTATGTATTTAGTACTGTACTTCCTTTAGGTTAGTGTTGGGTGGTGTTGACAGAAGGGGAGACTTACAACTTGTCAAAGTGCTGAGAAGTAATAGCATTTAATAGGACATTTCTGTCATACCCTCCAATAGCTTAGGGACTATAGCAGAAACAATGTAAGAGCCAAAGGACGGCGTTGGAGTTACCTTTCTGTTGCCTGGACAAAACAATTGACAACAAGCAGCTAATGGGAAGAAGGATTTCTATTGGCTTAGAGTACTGAGGGGAAACCTCATGAATATAGGAGAAAAGTGTCGGGGGATGAGTGGAACAAAAGGGTGACGGGATCATGTAAATTTTTAATAAAGTTTATTATTTTATATATCAATATATCAATATCTATCTATCATCTATCTATCTAATAAATTGTCCAAGTGTTGAAGGAGAGTTATCACTTGTCTGGGTGATACTGGAAGGGACCCAGTTCTGTGAGCACTGGTAGCTCTGGCTCACAGCTCTCTGCATTGGTCATTCTTGGGTAATTATTCTTTACTTAGTCTTGTGTGGTTTCACTGTGTGCACCCACAGCTTAGTGTTTATTCAGAATTCAAGGAAAGTCCTTTCCAGATCTATGTAGCTTCTCTTAGCCTCCTCCTTCTTCTCAGTACTCCAACCAGCACATTCTTCCATTGTAGCCCAAAGAACACAAGTACTAAGAACAAGAATTTTAGAATAAACTTTCACCTGTATCAAGGACCACTTGTACACATTCATCAGTGTCCTCAATTGTGTCTAGAACTAACATTAAGTTAGGATTGTGCCAGTGTTTAAACTTCTAGTTGTTTGGAGCAAATCTCATATATTTATTAGTGTATATATTCTACTGTTTACTTAAAAAAATCGGGACTCTTAAAACTATAGTCACAGCTATTCCTTTATCACCAAATATTTAATATTCCCATTTAGAGTTGCTTCATAGGTTCATAGATGTCTGTGGTGGGTTGGACGTAAAGTGTCCTCCATGGCCTCATGTTTTTGTGAATGAACTTCATACTTATTCCCCAGCTGGTGGAGCCTCTGGGAGATGAGCTTTGCTGGAGGAGAGTTATCTTAGGGGATGCACCTTGATATTAGTACAACTTGCCAGTGCTGGCTTGCTAGCTCACTGTCTTTATTGCCTGACTTTGCTGCTGTGACAAGATGTCACCCAGGCTTCCTCTTTCTTCTTGTTTCCCCATCACAATGAGACTTCCCCTCAAAACTTGAAGCTGAAATGTACAGCTTCCTGCATGTATTATGCTTTCGACATCATGATGAAACTTCCCCTTGAGACTATAAGCTGAAATGAACTCCTTTTATCATCTGCTTTTGGTTGGGCATCTTATCTTATAAGAAGCAAGTAGCTTCAGTCTGGGGAGATTGCTCAGTGGTTAAAGGCACTTGCTTTCAAAGCCTTCCAGCCTGGGTTTATTTACACAGGACCCACATCAAGCCAGGTGCACATAGAAATGGAACATGCATCTGGAATTTGTTGACAGTGTCAAGAGGTCCTGGTGTTCCCATACTTTTTCTCTATCTCTTTCTCTCCTTTTCTTTATCCTTGCAAATAAATACAAAATAAAATATTTAAGAAAGTACCTGCTACAATATCATTGTTTTTAGTTTTGTGGTTGAGAAAGGGTCTGTGGCAGTCAGCTTTGTGTTGCTGAGACAAACATCCAACCAGATGTAACTTATGGGAGAAAAAGGTTTATTTCAGGCTTATTATAAATTCCAATGGAAACACCATCAATGGCAGAAGAAGCTGGCTTACTTCTGTAGGTCCATGCAGAGAGACACCATCAACAGTCAGCTCCATAAAACCAGGAAGCAAAAACAGCCAGAGCTTTAAACTGCTCTCTACACACCCTAGAGCTGGACTCAGATCCTCCCTCAGTGCCATGTCCCCCTGTAGGAGGGATCTGCCTGCTAGAGGCTCAAGTTGCAAACTCAATTTTAGTAAAATACCTGAGTCTATGGGGCCATAGATTCAAAATGTCACATTCAAACTACTGTAGGGTCTTACTTCGTAGTTCAGGCTGGCTTTGAATTTATGACAGCCTTTCTGTATTGGCCTCTCAAATGCTTAGAGGCACAAGCCTCCATGCCTGGCCCTTTGAAAGTTTCTTTTATTAAAAAAAAATCAGATTTTCAAGCTGGACATGTTGCTTATTGTCAGAGTACTAGTGTATCAGCAAGACTGTGATTAGAATTCTATCACCTTAGGAAAAAAGTTCAGCATTCAACCAAGACTCACAAATCATAATTATTGATAAAAAAGGAAGTCTTCCTTGAGATTTCATTCTAATGTTATACTTTTGTTTTTCTCTCTTTGTTTTTAAAGGTCCTGGGTATTTGTACCTTTTGTTCTACATCCCTCATTGTGTGACTTGCTGATTGCAGCCATATAATGTTGCTTTGTTAAATGGACCCTACAAACTGATGGTTGGAGAAATGACAATTTATAATGATTCATGTCTGAACTTATGAACACATTTTCCTTCCTTTCATAAGCTTTACATTTTTTCATAAGCAAAGCTTTGTAGATTTTTACAATTAATGAGCTCATATTTCTTGACTTTAGTGCTTGGTTCTTTATGGTTTGTATCAGTTACTTTTTCATTGCTGGAGACATATTACCTAGCCAGAAGCAGCTTATTGAAGAAAAGGGTTTATTTTCAGCCTACAGTTTTGAAGGCAAGTATCCATCATGTCAGGAAAGGCATTATGGACCAAAGCAGGGAACCCGTGTCACATTTTCACATTAGCAGGGAGGACGCAGAGAAAGCAAACAGGGCTGAGCTGTAACACCTGCCCCCAGGGACACACTTCTTCCAGCAGCCTCTATATTGTGACCATTCTACGACCTTCTCAAACAGTGCCACCAACTGGGGATTAAGTATTCGGACATATGAGTCTATGGGAGACATTTTACATTCAAACCACCACTTAGTTTTCCCTTTGGATTTAGTTAACATTTTAGCTTTCTCTGGTTTGTCGGTTTATTGTTGTTCTTGCAATTATTGGGAAAATCTTATTTGGATTCCTGTGCAGGGACCTGAGGAATGGGTCTACTCTATTTACACATAGAGATACTCTTTAAAGTATTCCCACATAGACACGGAGGCCAATCAAATGCACTGTCCACATTACTGGAAACTGGGGGCATGGTCATGTGACCTTTGTGTGGATTATGTCACTCCTTTTGCTTGTCAGGATCCTGTTAGTTGCAAATCTACAGGATCAAAAAGGTCAGTTTGTTCAAGAAACCTTTCAATGTTCCATCTCCAAATTTAAGCCAACTCAGTACAATGATAGTGTCCTTTATCTTTATCTAAAGCCATAGAATGAGCTTTAGCTCTCATTTTAAGAATTTGGAAGTCACAGTTACCTGAGCTTGTGTTTGTCTATCTTTAGAACAGAGGTAATATTAGTTTTGACCAACTCACAGGGTTGCTATAAAGCACAAATAGACTATTTCTTTGAAATTAGTAGCACTCACTATCTGATAGAAATAAAATGTTAACCATATATGTAATTCAAATTTATTTAAACTACATCGAATGAAAGAAAAAAATGTTTATATCTAATGATAAATTTTATTAAACCAGATATCACCAAAATAATATCATTTCAAATACTAAAAATATTTAACATATTTAGTACAAATTTTATGAAATCTAGTGTATTTTACACTTAACCGTGCAACTTAATTTGGGTGTTAAATTCTCATCAGACATACTTGATATATATATATTTAACATGATATTTAAAGTTGATTAAGTAGATTAACATCTCCAATTACTCCCAAAGATAAAAGTTTTTTCAATAACTTGGGCTCAGGGAGTAGCTCAGTAAACCCACAGTACCTAAAATAAAATAAAATAATTTATATTTATAAGTCTATACTTGGTTCAGTTATTGGAATCAAACCCAAGGACCTTGTGAGGCAAGGGCTCTACCACTGAGATGCATCAAATCCCAAACTGAAATTGATTAAAATGAGGAATTCAGTTCCTGGATCACATCAGCCACATCTCAAGTGCACAGTAGTCATCTGGGGCTCCTGGCAGTCCTACTGAACAGAGCCAAGGTGTAAACTGTGGAGCTCTGCCATACCCAATCAGTGCTTTACCAAGGCTCTTCAAACTCAGTTGGATGTTACACCACTTCACTTTGGGTCCACTGCATGAGAAAATAAATTTCCTTTCCTTTGACCTACAAAATAAGCTGGAAAACCTTCTGGCTTTCCCAATAACTGGACAACAAATTGTTTCTATTTCAGGAATCAGAATTTGTTTTGTCTAAGAGTTGCTACAAATTCTGGGAAATAAATATATCTCTAAGGAGGAAAGAAAAATGACCAAAATAGACTGTTTTAAAGAGCTGAGAGATCGATTCCTGGTAGTAATGCAATATGGAATAGATGAAGCCATTAGCACACAGGAGTCCACAGAGAGGTCAGAGTCTATTCTGAGCTGTGAATTACCAAGCTCTTGTGACTTCAGTTCATTACAGCCAAACCGGTCATCTCAGGGTGAAAGAGCACCTCATATGGTTGGGATCTGTTAGCAAAGGTGAGTCAGGGCACTGGGGAAACGATCCAGGGCAATCTACCCCAAGCATGTTTTTGCCCATGAACTCATTACAGCATTGAACACAACCGTAACAATAGGACTCTTTCACAAAAGTGCTTCTCCAGAGAGTCCTTGACCTGGAGAAGCCCCGTGCTCCAAGTGGAGTTACACTGCTTTAACAGACACCATGGCACTGACATTTTTCTAAGGACTTGACCCATAGTAACTGTGTAGGTTTCTGAGCAAACTGATGATATCGATGCTGTTATAATTTCTATTTTTCAGACAAGAGAAAACTGAGTCAGAGAGAGGTAACTTGCTAATAAAAACTCATATTGCTGGTTGCTGGTTCCTGACAGGAAACAGCTTAAATGAGGAAGGACAGTCTCTGTGGGGATGGCATGCTGGTGAGAGGACAAAGCATCTGGTCACATGGACTCCACAGTCAGGAAGTAGAGAATGTAAGTACTGAAAGCTCAGCCTGCTTTTTCTTTTTCATTCAGGCTAGGACCCTAGTCTGTGGAATGGTGCTTCCCACACTTAGGGTGGGTCTTCCCACATCAATTAACCTAATCTAGATACTCCCCCATAGACAGCTCAGGATTTGTCTCCTGGGTAATTCTAGATCCAGTCAAGCTGAAATAGAAGTTAACCATCACAGATACAGACACACAACATGTAGCTTTTGGAGCAATTAGTAAACCAATGGATCAGAGTACTGTTGGGTATGTGCAAGGCCATGAAGTGTGGAACTGTGCACCAGTCATTGGAGATGAAGGAGCACCTTCTCCAGTTAACTAGAAAAATCCGTAGGCAACTACGACACCCATCTTCCTTAGTAGTTTTGTGCCCTTGGCTTCCAACATCTCAAGGATCACTTATCTAAATTTTACTTACTGTCAAGACTCAGTTCAAAACCAACTTTGCAATTTATCAGTGTTCTCTTCTTTTTCACTGAGTTTGCTAAATC
Organism: Zapus hudsonius; assembly: GCA_004024765.1. NCBI lineage: Eukaryota > Metazoa > Chordata > Mammalia > Rodentia > Dipodidae > Zapus > Zapus hudsonius. Next base: position 23,264 of record PVHP010001057.1, read on the forward strand.
TTCAGAGTCAAAATTATTCTGAGTTTGAGCTCTTCCAACCCTTTACTGGTTAATCTGGAATACTGAAACCTTTCTAAGTTTCTCTGGAATTACAGTGGTGTGTTTCTCCTATGGATCAGCCTCTAACAGGATAGGAAGTATACCTTCTTCATTTGGTGTTCTCTGCACCTGGCATGACATGATACCTTTTGTCTTTCTAGGCACTCCATACAAATGCATGCACTTAAATTAAATATAAAAATAATGTATTGGAAAATGCATTCCAGTGGGTCTCTGAAACTTTAATCTTAAACTTAGATCTGGCCAATTAGTTATATATATATTTACACAATTGATTTAACCTCTCCAAACCTTATTTATCTCATCTGTAATTGAATGAGATCATCTCTTAGGTCTCTTGACTTTTATGGAGTAAGCTATTATTTGCTCTGAATTTATGTACAAAAACGGTTTTAAAATGAATCCTCAAAGGATGTTTCATGAGTTCTGAGATCATTCTTGGTTAAGACCCCTAGCTGTAGTAGGAGGGACATTATTTCACTATGTGGGCAGTAGACAACTCTGAGTTGTGTTGTCCTGGGCAAGATGATTGGCAATAACATAGGAGCAGAGCGAAATTTTAAAGCATTGGTCTAAAAAAAAGCATAAATGTAAGTCTTGATATAAAATAATACATTAAGGATTAGTAGGAAAGTTCTAAATTATCGCTCAGATTTCTAAAATATAATTTGTTTTGAGTAGGTAATATACATACATAGTAATTTTAAGATTACAAAAATATTTATTGGGGATATCTACATTTGTCTTTTTTTTTAACTGGTGTTGCTTGTTTGGGTAAAAAGTGTGCTTTCTTTATAAAGCAAGTCCTGCATGGAATTCCTCATTAGCTCATCTGCAATTATACAATTTGGGATATCCTAGATGCCTCTGTTGTCTGAAGGACAGATCTGTGTAGAGCTGGGCAGCTTGATGACCAGTGAACTCTTGATGAGCATAAGTATTTGACTGTTGTGGGAGGTAAGGATGGAATTGCTGCCTCATTGTGCAAAATGAAAGCCAAGATCTTGAAATGGCATACAGCAACCAAGGTCACCTAGAGAGATGACGATGATCCCACCTGGGAAAGCTGCTGACCTGATTGGGCCCAGTCACCACAGTCTGTATCTTTCTCCTTGTCGTCTTGCCTGATTTCCTTTGATGGGATGCACATTGAAGTACTGGGTTTGGAACAGGTTTATCAGGGAGCTCAGCACCTACCTGTGAGCGCTTCTCCAGATGAAGCTGAGGGGATGCCATGGAGAAGTCAGTTTCCTGTTGGAGAGATCATGTTGGAATCTGTGTTCCCCAAAGGATCTCGTCAATTAGGGACTTGATTTCTATCTGGATCCTGGGAAGGGATATTAGCTAAAAGAGAATATGAATTTGACCTTTGTTTACTTTTGATAAGAGAATCAAATGGAAGTTAACTTTTTACCTCTTCTCCTTAAAAAAGGTGTCAAAAGAATCGCAATGAGATCTCACTGGTTGATCAGCCATCCTGACAAGATGTACACACCTGTGCAATAGTGGCACTCAACCCAAGTGAATAACCAAAAGCTCTTCGGATAAGAAATCTGCTGAGTTGCAATGAACCCATAGCTGGACCTGGGATCCAAGCCAAAATCCCATGGAGACCAAGATTCTGGGCTCCAAGGAGAAACTTCCACTAACTTTGGGCCTAAAGAGAGGCTACAACCATCATAATCTCTCCAAATTAACAATGTTTATCCCATTTAACCTATTCTCCATTGGAGAATCTGTTTTTATTTTTCAGAAGGCAGCAAGAACTGAGGACAACCTAATTCTACCAACAAGACCAGAAATGATAGCTGACTCCCTGGCAGGAGATGAACCACATCAGCTATGGTCACATCAGCCAGGGCCCAGGTGAAACCACAGAGGAATTGGTAAGATGAACAAGAGCACTGCTTCCACAGGGAGACTGACAACCTGGATGATGGAGACAGACACTGAGGACACTCAAAATGCACCAAAGCAGAAATCCAGAAGCTGCTAAGAGCTCAACATTATAGTGGACTTAAAACACAGCCACCGTGGCTCAGGGAATTTTGCTGAAGAGGGGGAAGGAAAGACTGTAAGAGCCAAAGTAGGTGGGAATACCCAGAGGCAATGTGCTCCTCCCAAGGGCTGACTACTGCTCATACAACTCATATCCCACAACCCTACGGTGCATACCAGCAATCCCACTGAGGAAGGCCCTCCTTGAAATGGGGGTAAGGAGGAGGGAAACGGTGGTACCAGCACATGATTTGTTCATACAAAGTTTCTACTTAGTAAATAATAATAAAAAGAATTGTGAAATCTTTTCAAGATGAAAGCACTGTTTTTTTTTTTAAATAGAAGTGTCACAATGAATAATGAGGATATTCCATCCCTCTTTCCCAATATGTAGAAAGAAATCCCACTTTGGATTTATTATGGACTCATGGATGGATTCTCTTTTCCGTGTACCTCTTAACAGCTGCCATTCGTCCTCTGTTCCCTTCGCCGCTCCTCCTCTAGCCTGCATTCTGCTCCTCCATATGTGGCCCACCTGCCAAAGTCTCCCGAGCCAAAACTGAGATGCAGGTGCAGGTTGTAGGTACCTTTTGTTCTGCTCAAAACTGTGAGGCTGCAGTCCTGGAGAGGTGCACCGATCTCCTGATCACCCCACAATTATAGCCCCAACTTTCCTCTCCCCATTACATAACTGAGGAATGCATTATCTTTGTCGTGCGTGCTTCTAACATGTGCCAATCAACACATTTCTGGAGCTCCTTTGAAGCAAGCTTGTTAGATCTGCCTGCTATGTCATAAGATTTCCAACTTTCTCTGATTACCGAGTAGTCGTAGAAATGTGTGATTTGTTTTAGAAGCTGTTTGTGGGTGAGAATAGCATTAAGTAAGCTCACTTTTAAAATATTTAAATGCTGAGCAATTTTCTACTCTAAAAGTAGATGGGGAAAGGGGTTCTTTGATGGCCATGAATGTACATTTTCATCTCTATTCTTTCTAAACATATATTACTAACCTATTTGTCCCCACCCTCCACCTTCTTCTCCTCCTTTCTGGCCTATAAGTTGAAAAGGCAACATTATGGAAGAACTACTTTTTCCAGGCATTACATAAGTTATCCAGGTAACTTGGACCCTGGTTGCCTTTGGCAAGGCAAACTTTGGGGACATGTGTCATAGTGATTTGTTACAGATGACAAAGTGCTTGTCATCTGTAACAAATCACTCCTCCTTGTTTTGCAAAGCTGATGCTGAAGTCTCATGACCTAGCCTGAGCTTGAGTGTCTCATAAACTAACTATGCCTTGACTATTTGGCCTCCGTGTGGCTAATTCAATCCATTTTATCCTGTATCTTAACAATTCATGGTCAGATGTAACTTCATCCCAATATTTGGGATTGTCATTCTCATGGACCTTCTCCAATTTCCTCTTTAGATTTCATTAATTTAGTTATTCCATAAAGACTGATTGATAATCTTTGTGTGAGGTATTGAGTGTCCAGTGATAAATGAGGAACATACGTCACCTTCTTGCCTATGAAGTAGATAGTCTAACCTGGAAAATGATCACTGAACAAGAACAGGAGAGTGTGACTGATATGTGGAGTGTTGTGGACATATACTAGAAGAATCTAAACTAGACTATACACAGGTCAGGAAAGGTCTTCTTGAGGAACAGATTTGTGTGAGACACAAAGGAAAACAATGAGCAAGGAAAAGAACCCAGGTACAGAAGAATAACATGTGTGATCAAGCTAAGGTAAAAAAGAGTGTGGTGCATTGTCAATACCTGAAGACTAGCGTGGTCTTTGATCCATCTTAGTGAAGATGCAGTGGTCACTGCTGCTCAAGGTTGACAAGAAGGAAAAATGTGCCAGAAATTTGACTAAGAAAGACAAAAACTTGAAAGCAAGTCCAGGAGCAAAGCCAATAGGACATGGTGCAAATACAAAGTTCAGGACAAGCTCAAAAACCTATTTGTCCTATTTGAACTTATGGCACACTATGTAAGGAAGCTCCCAACAATCAGCTTATTACCCCAGCTGAGGTCTGAGAGACTGAGGGTTTGAAGTTCCCTGGCCAGGGCAGCCCTTCAGGAGCTCCTTCTTAAAGGACTCATCAAACAGGATTCAAATCACAGAGCTCATGTGATCTACACCAGCAATACCAAGGGTGGAGATGCTCCCGCTGGTGGCGAAGATGCGTGAGCAGGTTCCACCAACTATACATTTGGACAAAGGACAACTTGACTAACATGGAAATGAAAAACCAGTGTAGCCAGAGCACAATTAATTTGGCATTGTGCATTCCTGGCAATGTTCAAAGTGGCTCGAGTTACTTAACCTTCACAGTGGCTCAATCTTAAGGAACCTAAGAGCAGAGGAAAGCTAAAGAACCTGCCCAGAGTCACACAGGAACACACAACTACGTTATGAACCCAAACAATCTGGCTTCATCCTGTCTCCTGAACATAGTACCAAACTGTAGAGATAGAAAAGGGACAAACTATGAAAACCAGAGCATCCTGCTTGGTGGGATGAGAAAAGACAGGGCCATCTGATTGAATTTAGATGGCACCAAAAGTTAAATACAGCATCCTGGTCTTATAAGAAGCAGTTTCCATTTATTTCTTCATATGCAACATTGGACAATGCCTTGAGAGACTGATGCTACGTTAGGTACTGTGAAGAAAGCAAGAAACAATCATATTTGTTCTCAGAGGACTGAAAAGGTCCTCATTACATTGAGGGACAGGAGAGATTGTGGGTGAAGAGCTGTTGATTCATGGAGCAGGCTATACTTGAGGTATCAGAGAAATAAGATAAGACACAGACCATTGGAAATCATGAAGAGTTTTCAAATGAACTATGTGTGGTTCATTCATTTTCAATTTTTTAGCATATATTTATTATGTGTCATTTATGTTTCTGGTTTCCTGAATTAAGTTAAGAATAGAGCTGATTTGGACAAGTAAAATAAAAACAGCCTAGAGTGAGTTCAGAAGTTATGCACCCTTGAGTGATATTGAAGAGGTATGTCTGGTGGAAGTTTAGATGGAGAGAAAGCAGACATTGGAGAAATGGCTCAAAGTCTCTACTATCAGAATCAATAATGGAATTTATTTTTGTATCTGATAAATAATAGTAAGTGCATCAGTTACTTTATTGTTGCTGGGACAAAAGCCCTGACCAGAAGCAATTTAGGGAAGGAAAGGGCTTATTTAGGGTTACATTTATAGAGGGTAGAGCCTATTATGGTAGAAAAGTAAAAAATCATGGTGAGAGCAGGAAACAAGCATCATATCATCACATAACCAGGGAGAAAATAAAGTGAGGAATGCTCAGCTAGCTTTGTGTTTTCATAAAGTCCAAGAACTCAGCCCATGTCAAGGTGCTGCACACAGGTAGAGTCTATCCTCCCGCCTCAAATATTTTAATCTACAAAAATCCCTTACAGACATGATCAGAGATTTGTTTCCATGGTGATTCTAAATCCTATCAATTTGATCACTAGAGATGCACCATCACAAGCCCATCTCTTGTCAACATGATACTTAAACATACACTTTTCAGACATAAACTCCCACCCCTCGTTTCCACAGGCTCACAGCCATCTCATAATGCAAAATTCTTTCAGTCCAACTTAAAAAGTCAACACAGTTCTTATCAATCACAACACTAGTCAAAATGCAAGTGTGGATCTGGATGAAGCCAGCCTTGGAGCTCAGCTGGAGATGTTTCAGTATGCTGACCTTGGGAGCGGAGACCTCTCTCAGCACTCTTCCTTCAGCCTTTCTATTTTCAAAACAATTGACACTCTTTTTACCTTGAGATTTTAAAGGTTTGAATTTTACCTTCCGGTTATCCTTCCCATTGTGCCAGTGCAGAGCAGCTGGCTTATTGTCAATGGTGGTAATCTCTTTCAACAGTAACACCTGAAGAAGCTGAAGTCTCTGGGTTTTGAATTTTAAATTTGTTTACATTTCTTTCCCTGGCAAACCTCATATTTTTTATATATCATTTTACTCTGCATTTTGGTCTCTTTCACTATAGATTTGGAACAGGCCAACAAAAAAAAAGCCACACCACAGATTCAATATTATTTTGCCTTCACATTTCCTCTGCCAAATGTGTTAGTCTTACTTTTAAATTCAACTTCACTCAAGTTCTCAGGACATGGGCAGAATTTGACCAGATACTTTGCTAGAATATCATATGAACTGCCTCTAGCCCTGTTCACAATAGAGCCCATTTTCCCCTCTGAAACCTCATGAGCCACACCTCTATTCTTTGCATTTCTTTTGGACTTGCAGTCTTCCAAACTCCCACCAGAATGGCCCACTAAGCTGTGTTTATAGCATTGTAAGATTTTTCTAATCTAATCTTCCAGATACTTCTTCATTCCTCCTGAAAACCCAAAGCCTAGGAACTAAATGGTCAGGTTTATAGCAGTAAGAGCCCTATTTTTGGTAGCACATTTTTGTGAGTTACTTTGTCATTGCTGGGACAAAAGACCTGATCAGAAGCAACTTAAGAAGGAAAAGTCTTTACTTTGGTTTACAGTTACAGAAGGTAGAATCCGTTGTGGTAGGGAAAGCATGGCAGGAGCAGGAAACCAGTGTCACATTGTCACACCAGCAGGGATGAAGTAGATAGAGTGACACATGCTCAGCTAGCTTTCTCCTTTTTAGACTATTCATGTAACCAGCCTCTATGATAGTGCTGTCCACAGTTAGGGTGAGTTCTCCCACTTCAACTAATGTAATCTAGAAAATCCCTCAGAAACATAACCATAGATTTGTTTCCATAGTGATTCTAAATTATGTTACCTTGACAAGTAGGGATGAACCATCACAGTAAGACAATACAGTTCTTCAGCAGGGGAGAAGGTAATCAAGGAAGTTTCTGGAATAATCGACAGCTGTGCATAGGCTTCACTGGACATCAGTAAGTGCCATAGTGTTAGTCTTTCCATGTTCAATAAGGTAGACAAGGTACAAAAACAGAAGAGTAGGTCCAAATGTCATTGATTACTGTTTTTCACTTTCTCTTAGATCCTGCGTTTCTTAAAGATCAAGGTTAGCCTAGCTTTTCTTGGTTTCTCAAAGTAGACAAGATTTCTGACTGAAGGTATAAGACAGTTTTATTAACTAAAATCAGCCTTCAACTTGGCATTCCATCAGCCAGAAGCACACATATTATTCACTCTGGACTGTCCTCAAAATGGTCAAAGAAATGAATGTAATTTAAAGAGTCTGCCCTTAATTAAAGGTTAGCATGCATAGTATCTAATATTTAATCATCAATTACTTTACTCAAGTTGCACAGTAATTCTAAGGCATTATTTTATCACCATTTTATATGGAGGAAACTGTGGCATAGAGAAGCAACTAGTTCAAGATCATAAACTTATCATGAGAGGCAAATGTGTCTGATATTAAAATCCAGAAACATGTGCAGTCTGCTTGGGATAACAAGCCTCAAACACCTAGAAATGAAAACCAGATGGTCAACCTGTAGAGTTGACTCAGTGCTGTGTGATCAATTTGAGAATAAGTTGTCAAAGAAAGCTTTGGAAAAAAAAAAAAACGTTATTGCTGGAAAAGCTTTGAAGTGTAGGTACATTTTAAAGAAGGAGAGAAGTGGGGAAGGAAGTTAAATTGAGTGCAGGAAAGAGTCTGTATCCAGCAGCTCAGGCTTAGGATACTGTATGAAAAGGGACATATGTATTTGTATATATGTACAAGTCCTTATGTATATGGACTTGAGCTTTCAGCATTGGCATTGGATTCAGTCCTGAAGAGAAGGGGAGCTAAGCTGAATCTTAGAATGTAGGTAGGATTTGCGGGGGGGGGGGGGGGGAGGTTGAAATTTATCTGGAAATTTATCTAGAGAAATGAGCTCTTGGGACAGCTGTTAGAATTTTGAATATTGAAATTTTATTAATACTAGATAGCCAACATTATTTCTACCTACTGAAAAGAATAATGTTTTTGCAACTTTGCTCTCTTGTGTGCATACGGATGTGCTTGGAATTGTTCTTGGTGTCAGAGCTACAGTCTGAACACAAGTATACATCAGATAGGAAATGCTTTCAACACAATCAATCATCATAGATTTTCACTGAGCAACATTGGCAGCTCAGGCATTGAGACTGCTTTGACACATGCCAAGTCAGCTTGGAGTCATCCAACTCCCACCCAGGAAATGAAGGTGTATGTGTGTGCATGTATATGGCCTTGGAATTATTTTCCATCTAATGTGTCCCCTTTGGTCATGGGTTTTATGTGATCAACATCTTTAGTCATGTCCCTGGAAATATGTGGGATGTTTCTGTAGGTATGTCTCTAGAGAATCCGAACCAACAAGATATTAGATAGAGATAGGCAGATAGATGATTGATGGATAGACAGACAGACAGACGGACGGACAGACAGACAAATAGATACAGAGATAGACATTTAATTGAAAAAAATGGCTCACACAAGCATGGAAGCTGAGAAATTCCACAATATGCTGGTGACAAGCTGAGAAACAGGAAAGCTGATGGATACATCCTAGAGTGTGAAGATTTAAGAAATAGAAACTTTGATGTCTATGGACTGGAGAAAGAAATGGATACCTAGTCTAAGGCTAATAAGAAAGAGAATTCTCCCTTTCTCCATCTTTCTCTTGTACTTGAGTTCTGAGTAGATTCTGAGTTAATTAGATGACATCTGTTCATATTTGTGAGGGAGATCTTTATTCAGGCTCCTGATCAAGTGCTCATGTGGAAACACCCTCCCAGACATACCCAGATGTGTCTAACCTGGCATCTGGGCATCCCCTAGCCCAGTCAAGTAAAATTGACAATCATAGTTTCTAATCAAAGGCAATCTGTTCTGTGCCTCTATGGCTTTCATTTGGATCTGGTTATTATGTTGACTTCTACTCTAGCTTCCTCCTCTCTTAAGAGATGAGGTGATAGAAGAGAATCCAAGATTCACAGGTGTAGGTACTCAAGTTCCTTCTCTTTCCTGTCTACTCAGTGGAGCTGTTTTCTAGTCCAGTGTAGGGTGTACTTTAAACAGTAAGATTAGCCAATACATTTACTCCCCCCCCCCCCCGCCTGCAAGAGGAACATTCACCCAGAGGAAGCCTGAGAAATGCTCATATAAAATATTATGCTTTTAAGAAGGCCCTTCTAGCTCTCAGGGAGTCAATATAGTCCATTATGTCAGTTCCTAGTCATCTGTCTCTTTCTTGGCTATTTATATTTCCATTTAGTTGGAGCTTAGGCAAAGCTTACCAAGGTCCAGAAAATTAAAGTTATCAGAGACTCGTTTGTTATCTTTTTTGGACCATCTGTCTTGTTCCTTCCACTTGCTCTAGGCCTGGCGTTTTCCCTCTTGTTTCTCACTTCCTTCTGGCCCTTTCCATGTGAGATCCTGCTTTGATCCAAGGCTTCCAATCCCAATCTTTGACAATATCTTTTCTTCCTGGGTTCATTCCTCTTTGGTGAATGCGGGGTGAAGTTTTGGAGTCAGGAAAGGATTGCTCTGTTCTGGTTCTCCCACACTCTCTTAATTTACTCCCTCCCCCTTGCACTAATCTGTTTACATTCTGTGCCCCACACATCCTGGCCAGTCTCCTCCCTCAACACCACTTACAGAATCAGAGAAGAGATGAGACAGATGGATTCTGACACGGAGATAAGCTGCTAGTACCTGGAATGATAAAGCTGAAGAGTGAGAAGAGATGCTGGGAGAGGAGAAAGGGAGGGATGCTGGGACAAAGAGGGAACTTGCCAGGGTATGCTAATAACCATGATGACTAGTTTCTGTGGAGAAAGTATCTAGTATGTACAATGCAGCATAACAGCAGTGAGTCATTTAATATGCACAGTTCTCCTTGGACTGTGTATTGTCCCACTTTTAAAATAAGGATACTCAGTGACTTTAGTCCTATTTAAATTCAAGCTATTATGAAATACAATAGGAATTCAAATTCAGTCTGACTTTCTAGTTTACATCTTCGAGAAGTAAGCAAGAATTTCTCCCCCCCCCATGATTTAGGATTGAGATATTTTTTTAAGGAAACTTTTCCAAGACATTTTTTAAAAAATATAGGTAATTTCATATACTCCTATACTCAAACATAGACATATATACAAATCCACAAACCAAAATTAAAGTTTATTTCATTTGGGTAATTTTTTTTCATATTATTTCATAGTTTTGGGTTTGGAAGGGACCACAGGATTCCTAAAGTCTAGGGGTGGGGTCTCTTTACAATATTACCCTTTCCACCTAAACTCAAGTATTATCAGAGAAAGGGAACTCCTCCCCACAAAGATAGTGTGGTCCATTGTTGAATGACTTGGATACTTATATAATTATTCCTCTATGGTTCTGTGAGGACGATTTTTGCAATTGGAAGTTAAACAGATACATTTCTTTTATAGACTCTTTGTGTATGTGTGTATAAGCTAAGAATTCCTATAGTTAATACTTAGCAATAATGCTAAACAACTATTATACTGTGATCTTATTCTATTTAAAATCCTCATGCTTATTTAAAAGTAATTCTGACAAAGTTGTGTTTATCTGAGTGACTAAACAATTTATTAATTTTTTTGATTTGCATATTTATTGTGATTTAACAAATATACTTATTACACTCATCAGTATACCCCCAAATTTTTAAATTTCATCATTTTTAAATTGCATTCTTCTACCTACACAGGCTGGTTTAATGCCTATCTTTTGGCTTTGAGTCTGCAGATCTGTGGTGTCTTAGTGTTTCCTGTTGGCCATGAAGGTCCCGATTCCTCCCTTGATTCAAAGCTTCTTGAGGGCAGAGCTATTCTGCCTTTGCTTTCCCTCTGGGCTGCTGGAGCAGTGTTGGATTGGAAGTTAGTTTCTCTTCCATGCAGCACCAAATTCATGGCTTGTGTTGTCTCCATCTCTTGTTTACATCAGTATTTTTAAATGATGGGTATAAGATGCTTCATCTGTGGCCTTCCCTTAAACAAATGGGGCTGATTAATTTCCTGGTGAACAATTAACAAATCCATTTATACAGTTGAGAAGCAATTCTTTTTATTTACCTTGGTTCATTGGTAATTGTCTACTGTAGACATAAATCATGGACTGATTTTGGTGGGAGAGGACTATTGGAAAGCCTTCTACATAAATTACTTATTAAGACCAGCACCACACTAGGATTTCTGACAAATAGGAGCAAAGCTGCGATTCTTGATTTCAAGGTGCTTTCAGAAGGGCAGGGGCATAAGTCTCTGAAGAGACTTATGTCTCTTTATAAGTGTCAGGCTGTGAACTCAAATGTTGGCTGGTGTTTGCCCTATCTCCAGGTTATCAGAACATCCAATATAGGAATGTTGAGGGTCATAGATTACTCCACTGTAACCATTAGAAGAAAGTAAACTGAAATGCACAGATAACATTTATATGAAGTTTCTGAATATTTGACAATATTTCTTTTAAGATGTCTATTGCTTTGCCTGTAATGGACATATGGGTAGACAATCATTTGTCAGCTAATTTCATTCAAATTAACATTGAAATTACATCTCAAACTTTTGAAGAAATGATTTTCTGATGGTGTCATATGTGCAGATTTATTAGCAGGAGTCATTCATTTCTCAGGTTTGGTTTACTTAAATTGAAGTCATGTTAGCATGTATCCACAGTGGGTGATAGCAGCAGACACTGTTTGCCACTCCAACCTGGCAACCGAAGAAGTCTAAGAGAAAGTTGCGAGCTCTAGTTCTCACATTGTTGGAGTCCTAGATCCTTCCTTCCATCCATCCTTCCTTCTTCCCTCCCTCCTTTTATTTCTTCTTTCTCTCTCTTGCTCTTACTTTCTAAGTTAAATTATTTTAGTGTATAAAATCTTGAGTTTAATTATGACAATTTATACATTTATATTACTCATATCTGTCTTCCATTATTCTCCTCTGTCCCCTCTCCTTCTTGCTTGTCTTTTTTCCCCTCCAATATAGTTCATATATGTATGTGTATACCTATGTATCAATTTGGCACATGAGAGGAAGCATGGAATGATTGTTTTTATTCTTCCAGATCACCTTATCTTTTTTCACCTGTCCCTTCCCTTTTGACTCCTTCCCACCACATAGTCCCCCATCTACTTTCAGATCGTTCTGTGAAATTTAGATCCTGCATGTTGGTCTCCAGTTCCATCCATTTTCTTGCAAATGACATAATTTTATTCTTTATTGTTGAATAAAATCCCATGGAGATATACATATACACACATAATATATATCCTTATTCATTCTTTTGTTGATGACATCTAGGCTGGTTCCATACCTTAGTTATTGTGAATAAGACTGCATTAAACATAGATGTGCAAGTATCTCTCTGTGGGATGCACGTGTAGCTTCTTGAGGTACCCAACAGGAGTGGTACCTATGCACCCTAATCGAGCCCTGTGTGTGGCTTCTTGAGGAACGTCCACACTGGCTGCCATGCAGCTGGACTAATTTGCATTCCCACCAGCAATGCTTAAGGATTTCTTTTTCAATATCCTCACTAATATATGTTGTCATTTTAAAAATATTTTATTTATTTATTTATTTGAGAGAGAGAGAGGTTGAGAGAGAGAGAGAGAGAGCCACTGCAAACGAACTCCACACGCATGTGCTGCCCTGTGCATCTGGCTTAATGTGGACACCGGGGAATTGAACTCAGGTCCTTCTGCTTTACATGCCAGCATCTTAACCCCTGAGACACCTCTCTAGCCCTGTTGTCATTCTTTTCTTGATGACAGCCATTCTGACTGTAATAAGATGGAAATTTAATGTGGTTTTAATTTTCATTTCTTTGATGGTTAATAAAAATTGAACATTTTAATGTATTTATGATATTTATGTTTCTTATTTGAAACATTCAACTCATTTGACCATTTTTGGTTTTTAATTTCTTGAGATCTTGATAGATTCTAGATATGGATCCCCAGTCAGATGTACAGGTGGAGAAGATTCTGTCCTGTGCTGCGTGCTGTCTTTCCTCTCTGCTCATGGTTTCCTTTGCTGTGTAAAAGTTTTCAGCTTTTTTTCATTTGTTAATTCTTGGGATTATTTTCTGAGCTGATGGAGTTCTTTTCAGAAAGCCCTTGCCTAGGACTATTTCTTCAGTTGGCATCTCTGTGCTTTACTGTAGCAGTTTCAAAGATACATATTCTACTGGAAAGTCTTTGACCCATTTTGAGTTGATTTATGTACAGAATGAAGGTGAGCCAGTTTCTGGATTGGATGCAAGGAAATCCTGTTTTCACAGCCCCATTTACTGTAGATGCTATCTTTTTTGCAATGTATGTTGTTGATACTTTTGTCAAAAATCAGGTGGATTAGGTGAGAGGGTTTATTTTGGGGTCATGTCTTCTAGCCCATTGATCTATGTGTCTGCTGTGTGCTAGTACCATTCTGGTTTAGTTACTATGGTTCAGTCATTTAACTTGAAGTGAGGTCTAGTGATATCCAGAATTATTCTTCTTCCTCAGGATTATTTTTACTGCTTGGAATTTTGTGCATACGTATGAATTTTAAGATTGTTTTTCTAGTTCTGTGAGTAATTCCTCTGGAATTTGATGAGGATCACACTGAGTCTATAAATTGCTTTTGGGAATGTCTAGATTCATAATAGTCATTTGCTATTCCGTGAGCCTAGGACATCTTCCCATCTCCCAATAGCTCCTTCCAGTTCTTTCTTAAATGTTTTAAAGGTTTAAATGCAGCAGTTTTTCACCTCCATGATTAGCTATGTTCTTAGGTGTTTTATTCATTTTGAAGATATTGAAAATGACATTTTCCTCCTTATTTTTTTCTGTAGTTCATTATTTTATTAAAAAGCCACTGGGTTCTGTGCATTGATTTTTGTGTTCTTCTACTTTGCTTAAACTGTTTATTAGATCTAAGAGCTTTCTGATAAAGTCATTGTCATGGTTTGATCCAGGTGTCCCCCACAAACAAATGAATGTGTTCTGATAGATCAATCCTCAGCTGATGGCAGTTTGGGTTTTACAACCTCGATGGAGCTGTGTTGTTGGGGGTGGGCTTATGGGGGTTATAAGCCAGCTCCCCCTTGCCAGTATTTGGCACACCTTCCTGCCGCTGTTTGCAGTGCTGTGGCAGAGGTGATGTCCAGCCCTCTGCTCATGCCATCGTTTTCCCTGCCAGGATGGAGTCTCCCCTTGAGTCCGTAAGCCAAATAAACCCATTCCAGTGCTGTGGCAGAGGTGATGTCCAGCCCTCTGCTCATGCCATCGATTTCCCTGCCAGAATGGAGTCTCCCCTTGAGCCCGTAATAAACCCATTCCTCTACAAGCCGCCTTTGCTTGGGTTCTATCTGCGCAGCAACTAGAAAGCTGACCACACCAGTCATTAAGGTCTGTAAAGTATAGGATAATATTGTATGTAGATAGAAAAAATGTAATTTCTTCCTTTGCTAGATGTATTCTATTTATTTATTTATTTATTTATTTATTTATTTATTTATTTATTTATTCCTTGCCTGATTACTATAACTAAGATTTACGACCCTAATTCAGGTAAGAGTTGAGACAGCGGGCATCCTCGTCTTGTTTCTGACAACAGTAGATAGAATGCTTTCATTCTAGTGTCATTGCCTATAATGTTGGCAGCAAGTTGTATGTATATGTAGCCTTTGCTATGTTGAGGTATGTTCTTCTACTATTTTCTTCAGTGCTTTTATTATGAAGGAATGCTGAACTCTGTCAAAGGCCTTGATGCATCCATTGAGATGATCATGTGATTTTTATCCTTGAGTCTATTTATATGCTAGATTACATTTATCAATTTATTCATGTTTCATTATCCTTGCATCCCTGGGATACAACCACCTTGGTCATGGTATGTGATGTTTGTGATATTTTGCTGATTTTGGATTGCAAGTATTTTACTGAGAATTTTGTGTGTATCCATGAGGAAATTAGTGTATAATTTCATTTTGTTGTTATTTCCGTCTCCTTATCTGATTTTGGTATTAAGATAATATTGACCTTATAGAATGAGTTTTTGGTATAATTCATTCCCTTTTATTTTATGGAATAGTTGGAAGAGCTTTGGTCTTAGTGCATTAAATGACGGGTAGAATTCTGCTATGAATCCATCAGGTCCTGAGCTTTTGTTTCTTTTGTGATAGTTTGCACTATGACTTCAATTTTGTTGTTTGTTAATAAATCTGCTTATGTTGTATACGTCCACTTTACTTAATTTTGGTATGCCTATAGATTTATCAGTTTCCATAGTTTTGGAATATAGGTTTTCAAAGTATTCCCTAGTGATCTTCTGGGTTTCATTGGTATCCATTGAAAGGATCTCTGCATTTATAGTTTTATTGATACTTTTTACTTTTTTAGGTTGTGTGGCTAGTGGTTTGTGAATATTTTTATCTTTTCAATGAAACAACTGTTCATGATTCTTTGTCTTCCTCTTTTACTTTCTATCTCATTAATTTCTACCTTGCTCCTTATGATTAATTTCTGTATAATAATTTTGGATTTGTCTTGTTCTTAAGTTGTATCACTGCCTTAGTTATTTTGGATTTCTCTCATTTTTAATACACACACCCTAACAATAAACTTTCCTTTAGAATTGCCTTTGCTGTATCCTAAAGGACTTGACAAGCTATGCTTTCATTTTCCCTTGATTCCAGAATTCTTTCATTTCCTCCCTGATTTTTCCATGAACTGCTTATCATTGGAAAGAGTACTGCTCAATTTCCAAGTACGCTTTTTAATTTATTTTGCAATTGATTTCTAGTTTTATTTTACTATATAATTTGACGAGATTCAGGAAATTATTTCTTTGTGTGCTTCTTAAGACTTTATTTATGGTCTAAAATGTGTACGTTAGAGAAAGTTCCAGTGGTCACTGAGAAAAAAATATATATTCCATCCCATAGAAAAATGTGTATCCCATTCTATCCCATATTCGATAGAATATTCTGTAGATATCTGTTAAGTCCATTTAATGTATGGTGAATTTAAACTCTGAAGTTTGTTGGTGGTGGTGGTTCTCTATTAATGAGGTGGTTTATTGACATCTACTATTATTATACCTGGACCTGTCTATTTCTTTATGTCCAATAGTGATTATTTTATGAATTCTGGGACACCAACATTTGTGCAGATATATTTAGAATCTTTATATCACCTGATCTATTATTCCCTCTAGTAATATGTCATTACTTTCTTTATGTCTTGTGACATTTTTGGCTTGAATTCTGCATTATCAGTATACTTAGAGCTATTTCTATTTTTTTGGTTTTTATTTGCTTTGTGAAATGAATTGCAACCTTTCCCTCTCAGTGTGCATATATCTTTCTTGTAAGGTGTATTTAGGTAGACAAAACAAATAGATTTTGTTTTTAATCCAATCAACTAGTTCGCATCTTTTAATTGGATAATTATGAGCATTTACTTTCAGGGTTACAGGGGAGGATTTGCTAAGTCCTATGATTTGTTAATTATTTTTCTGGTTGGTTTCTTCCTTCTCTATGTATTTAGGGGGTGGATGGTTTACTGAACTGGCTGTGTTTCTTTCCTAGATCTCCTTTGTTCATCTAATCTCTCGTGAAATTTATTCTTTCCTGTGTCCTCATGATTGAGACTGTCTTTCTTTCTCCTTAATGTTTCTGTTTCCTTTAAGTTTTTTTCTGAAATGATGGTTTGCTAGTCACAATGTGTTGCAGCGTCTTTCTTTCTCTGTGGTGTTTAAAGATAACTTTGATGACTATAGCTATGTTGGGTGGCAGTTATTTACTTTCAGAGCTGGAAATAGATCATTCTGCTGAGACATCTGAGGCTATTCTGACGTGCTGTCATTGTAATCGAGCTGGTACTCTTCTCATATAGTTTTTACTATTGCTTCTTTGATTTGTAGTTTGGGCTTCTTGATCATATTTGTCATGTTGAAGTTCTTCTCTGGTCCTGCCTACTTGGAGTTGTAAATGCTTCTTGTGCTTAGGTATCCATGTCTTTCCTCAGATCTGGGGAAGTTTCTGCTGTAATTTCAGTTATACCTCTATCTCTGACTTTCCTATGCATTCGAGACGGAAGCTTCCATGACTCTTGCACCTTGCATGGCTGCCAAGCTGGGGTTATGCAACAATGCAATAGTGGGTGTGCCACCAGCTCGAGCTGTACCTTGACTTCTAGGGCTATAGTGACAGCATCTTCTGAGAACCTGGATCACGCTGAAACACTTCCCTAGATGGTTGTGTGCTAGGAGACCACCCTAAAGTTCTCTTCTCAAAGTAGATTCTATTACATGACTTTGAATTTTTGCATACTTGATTCCAGAATAATTTGTGGGGTCTGATAATCACCTGAGATATTCTTCAGCCACCTTTTCTATTATCCTGGTATAAAGCACTGGGCTTCCTTTTAATGGTCTTATTCTTTTCAAAAACAACACACTCCATTTTCAGCAGCAATAACTATACTACAATCTGACGAATTTCTTCTTCTTTACTAATTAGTCTGTCAGCTTTCTGCAAAGTCTCAGAGCATAGAAAGAATGCGGGCAACCTCTTTGCCACAATTTGTAACAAGAATGACCTCTTCTCTAAATCCCAATGGACTCCTAATCCCATCTGAAATGCTAGATTTAAGGGTAGTCTTATTCTCCTGGTTCCTATCACCATTCTGGTAGGCTACACTTCCAGTAGAATTGCAGAAAAAAAAACCACAATATAATCAGGAGCCAACGTTTTGTGAGACCCTCTTTTCAGTCCCTTCTCTGGACCTTTGAAATCCTGCTTTGCAAAGGCAATGTCATTTTACAGGTAGGTATGCTAAGATCTAGAAGGTGTAAGTCATGATGAGAGTTAAACACTGGATCAAAAAAAAAAAAAAAAAGAGAAAACCTCGAACTTCAGGCTCATTAATGAAGACTGTCTCCCTTATGCTCAATCTCTCCTGCTCCTCAGCCTCAGGTGAGTGGAGCTCTGTGCCACAGCCTGGTTCCAGGAGTATTGGGTTGTGCAGTAGCCCAGAGGGTAGATTCATTGACCATGATATAATTAACATCATAGCTTTGAGATCAGATACCCTGATACATATAGCCAATGTCTTGGAATCCCATGTAGATCATGTACTTCTGGACACAACATGTCTGTCAAGCTGTGTGCCGCATTCCAGGGCTGTGAAATCAGTGACAACTTTGTCTGGGACAGGCTCTCTATCTCTAGCTCGAGCACAGCATGATGAACAGGGACAGACAGCCCCTTCCACAATGATGCCTCGCCCTCATTGTTGGGCAGAGGGCAGGGAAGGGATGGCAGTTGTCACTGTGTTCTTTCCACTGGATCTTATGGTTTATAGTTCAGCAACTTCATGATAGAACTTAGAAAGCTCAGATCACCATCTGAGGGCAGTGTTCAAGGCCAGGGAAGGACTTTGATGAAAGTAGCCATTGGGCTGTGATTCTGGAGTGGGTTCATGACCTTAACAACATCCACCTGGGACATTAGTAACCTTGTCATAGGTTGGATTTTGAGTAGATGCCAGAGTTTAAACACTGTATGTCAACTCTCATGGCTTTGTTGTAATAGTCCACTGAAGATATACTGAAAACAAAAGTCTTCTGTGGTTTGGATTGACATTGTTCTTCTCCTTAAAGAGTGAAGTCATATTGCCTGTGGGAGTGTTGAGCTTATTTGTCATTCCGTTGGGATGGACCCTCTGGAAGAGGCCCACTATAAAGACGAGTGGTCATTCGAATTATCCTTGCGTGATGCAATTGGCTCACCGTGGACAGGTGCTCCATATTCTCTGCACTAGCTTCCCTTCAGCCAGGTTTGGTCCTTGTCAGCAAGTGTCAGCAGAATTCAGAGCAGCACGGTCAGCCTTGACCAGATGTGAGGATGCAGTAGCACGTACGGCTACCCTGTCAATGGCCTCGTCCCCTCTGGAAGCCCATGTCTCTTTACAAGAGACTCTGAATGAATAGTAAAGAAGCAAATTACTGTTGTCCTTGCTCAGAAAAATCAGTCTTTGCTATGGCAACCTCACGAAAGTACTATAAGACGTTTCTATCACCAAAATATTCTTTTCTGTGCCTCCCTATTTCTTGTCATCTCTGAATCAAAATTCTATAGGAATTCGGAGAAAGGCAAAAAGCATGCCAATATTTTCTTTTAGACAGAACTGGCTGGCCTTGAACTTGCTGTATGGAGCCAGAATCTGGCCTTTGACTCCTGACTCTCTTGCCTCCACATCCTAAGTGCTGGGATTATAGGTGGGTACCACGGTACTAGACTCAGTACTTTTTAAATATATGTGATTTGCAGGAAATAATGTTATTTTTTTAAGATGGAAGCAAGATTGGAGAAAGTTATTCCAGGCAGGAAGAACAACAAAGGCATGGAGGGAGGTAAGAAAGAACACAGGGGACAAGGTAGACTGAGGCACTCAGAGACTCTGGAAACTATGTCAGACAAATTCTCATAGGAGATGACGAATCCAGGCAACACCTTTACCTTTGTATCTCTGGTTCCTTGCTTATGTGCGGCTTTTCCTGGAGCGATGTGAGCTAGGTCCATTCTCCCCAGATTGGACAAATCAAAGAAGCCATTGCGCCCGAGTCTAGTTTAGTGAATCAGTACTTTCGAGTCTAGTTTAGTGAATCAGTACTTTGTTGTGGTTAGCTCCAGGAGTACTGGCCATCTAAAAGCAAGGACGTTAGGAAAACCCACCTCAGCAAGAGCGATAACACACCAAAGCCATGTCCCTGGAGCTCCCTGAATAACTTGAAGATGGCTTATCTGGCCAGAATCTGCCCTGGCAGTAATTGTCACTGCTTCTCTAATCTTGGGGGAAGGCCTTGTGAATTTTTCTAGAGTTTAACAGCTTCCTGAGACATATAAGTTTTGTTTACTTCTTGGTCTTAAGGAGACTCATTCTAGGAGGGAATGTTTCAATTTGGAGGAAATAGCTACTTAACACTTGTCTAGAACTTAACTCTGAATGGATATTGTGTACATAGTGATTATGTTAACGAATGAGAGGATTTATGAATAAATAATTAAAGGAATGCATTTTCTTGGGGGGAAATGTGCTCAGTTAAAGCTGACAAGTGTGAAAGGAAGTCAGAAACAGGAAGTGAAAGGGGTGAAATGTTAGAGACAAAGGTAGAATATCTACCTGCTCCCTCTGGGTGTTTTAGGACTTCAGCTGAGAGAATAGAATGGGTCTGGTGTGGAGACCTGTGAGGTTTTCCTATAATGGTTATGGAGACCATGAGCCTGGATATGACCTTGAGAGTGACCAAGGTCAAGTCTGCAAAGGAGAGAGCAAGGCTGAGGCCGTGGCAGGAAAGATAGAGAGCATCATGGAGCTCAGGGACCCAGGAGAGGAGCATTGCAGACTCCCAGGCAGAGAGAAGTCTCTCTCAGAGAAGTGGGAAGAGGACTGTGAGGGGACATGGTGACACTCAGAGGTGGAGGGTGCTGGAAAGGATGGTTCTTAGACAGTCAAGGACAGCGCTGGGGTCTGGCTGAGATTGCCAGGACACAGCCAAGGAGATCGCTTTAGTGGACAAACATCTGAATTCATGGGGATGCTCCTCTGACTTCTGGCAGGGGAATAATCTCAATCAGAGAAACTGGCGAAGAATGAAAGGAAACGTAACTGGGACTTGGAGGAATCATTATGAAACAGGTTCAGCCTCAGCCTCTCTGTTTCAGGCTGTAGTAGAAGGGGCCAGAGGAAACTGAGAACACACAGCACCATCTAGAAAGGAAATCACTGTGAACAATAATTTTAAAATTGTCATTGGATTAGTGACCCGAGAACCAGAAGGCTTGGAAGATTGTTACTGGGTTTTGTTTTTTCCTGAGAAGAACAAGAGTAGGAAAGAGCAGAGCTGAGGAGACAATGGCTGCCCAGAGGCTAGCCCTGAAGAGGAAAGAACACGGAGCAAGAAAAAAGAAAACAGTCCAGAAATTCTGAGGTCTGCAAGAAGGAAGAAAGGCAAGAAGGAAAGAAAGAGGAATTTGTAGGAACTAATTTAGCATCCAAAACACTGCCCACGGGCTTAGCCGTCTTCCCTTGCATCTGAGAGCAGTGGTCACTCCCGGAGGGGTCACCACAGTGGTAACCATGGTGCCCACAACCCCACCCCCAGAGACAACGCCTGCCTTTTCTGCTCACTAACTGTCCCCTCTTGGATAAATTCCCTAATCCTCACTTTCCCCACCTATAAAATTATAGTAAAAACAAGTTGCAACAACAACAATAAACTCTACTTCTTACAGTTACTGTATAGTTTAAATAATGCTCTTAATACTGGATTTGACATTTATTTAGTAAATGGTCATTTTGAGGAAAGAAAAGTATTTTAGTAAAAAAGCATTAATTCATTGAATCCCAATGGTCTATTCAATACACAGTATCCCCGGCACCCATATGCCCAAGTCCTAGCTTTCCAGACTACTAAATAGATCTTAGGCATTAGAATATTCTCTGTGTCCGATCATGGGAAACCTGTGTAAGTAGTTTTCCAGAATAGTAGACAATCTATGGGGTGCCATTTAAAACCAAGAAACTCAAATGAGACCCAGAGGAGAGAAATCTGCTAATGAGCCCATCAAGTTAAAGAGGTAAGAGTGTCAGTTTCGGACCATCTGTCTTGTTTTGGCAGTGTGTGCCGTCCACAACCCATCCCCTGCGCCTCATCCAAAACTCGCCAATTCCATTGATTCGTATTAATCTGATGGAGCATTCATTACCCGGAATACCAGCCTGTCACTGTTTGCTTAGCTTGCATGAAATCAGAGCTCCACAAAAATCAATGTGTGAAATCTTTCTATCAACATATAAGAAGTAAAAATGCTGGCAGATGCAGGTTTTAGACAGATTAGAACTGACACGTTGGCATGATACATGATCAAGGCAGCAATGAGGTGTGGTGATATGTCAAAGGTTTTGAAAATGGCATGCTAAGGCAGAAGTGGATGACCGTTTGGGGGAGAGATAATGACATGGATGGTTATTCAAAGGGCATTTGGATTTGCACACGTCCTGGTGACTTTTTCTAAAGATGTGACTTTCAATCAGTAGGCTTGGCACAGTGTAGTTGTCCCCAAGGTGCCTATGGGTAAAGACAAGGTGTTATGAACTTGAGCAAGGGTGCAATGTTCGTGGCAGTGCTGCAACACAATGGGGAACCCGGATCCCCCCACTCGTTCATTCGCTGAACAACCCCACGCAGAGAGTTCTCACCTCTTCCCTGCACTCAACTTTTCACCCTAAGAAATGAGAAAGGAACTCTTCCCATTCAAGCCCTTGGCATAATTCTAAGGTGGCATAATCAGAGTAGATGCCTATGCTGTGCACAGCTCACCCTGTGTTCTGCAATACAACGTCTAGGACACACCTGCACTAGGGCAAAATGTCCTTGCTTTGGTTTCGTGTGTGTGTGTGTGTGTGTGTGTGTGTGTGTGTGTGTGTGTGTGCACATATGTGGCCCACATGTGGAGGTCAGAAGACAACCTTGGATGTGGTCCTTGCCTTTCAATTTGTTTGAGACAGGGTGTTTGCTTACTGTTGCACACACAAGCTAGCCAGTACAAGAGCTTCTGAGGATTTTCCTGTCTTGGCCACCTGCCTTGCTTCAGGAGTGCTGGGTTACAGGCATGTGTGCTACCACATTTGGCTTTATGTGGGTTCTTAATATACAAGGTCAGGTCCTCAAATGTGCTTGGCGAGAGCTTTGACCCACGAAGCCATCTTCTCAACCCAGGAATCTTTTTAAATAAAGATAATGGCCAACTTAATAATAAGAAGAAACATCACAGCTATTTATGACATATTCTGCATTATATATACTTATCATAGTCTCATAGCACTTCATAACTGTGACAAATTTTTATTTTGAATTTTGATTTCCATGTCTCACAGCATACTGCCGACCATCTGCTTTCAGCCTCATTGGTTTGTGCAGTGTATGTTTCAGAAATGCAAACTCTTCTTTTAAAAAAACTAGCAAAGAAAGGCAAACACTGTACTGATGGAAATTGAATTCACTCCCAAAAACTCAATAGCTGGCCTGGGGTTGCAGTTCATTGACCAAGTGTTTGATTAGGCATATGCAAGTCCTTCAGTTCAATTCCACCACACTAACAAAAAAAAAAGAAGTTAGTATTGTACACATACCAAAACTAAGACAGACAGGAGACCAATCACCACAGCAAGTCTGATAACCCATGAAAGGTCAATGGAGACAAACACCAACAATACCCAACACAACCCAGGGCGAAGATCCAGAGACACTTAAGATCTCAACAACAAAGCAGACTCAAAACTCACCCACCATGACTCAGGAAACTGAGTGGAAGAGGGGGCAGAAAGATTGTAAGATTCATAGTGGGGGAGAATATCCAGAGACATTGCCCCCCTCAGCAGCAATACACAAAGGGGAAGAAAAAAAAAAAAAGAAAAACTGGCTCCCTCTGGTGCAGTTCATAACCTCTAACCTATGGACAGATCCAGTATGTGCACCGAGGAAGGATCCCAGTGGGCAGGGGACGGCGAGGAGGGAAATTGGGACATCTCACAAGATTTGCTCATACAATATACATATATATATTCATAATAAAGATATTTAAAAATAATTATTGGCAAACATGGAGGATGATGTAGTAGAAAGAAATTAAACACTGGAATCAGATTTGAGGTTGAATCTTGTCCCAGCACACATAGATTGTTTTTATATTAATTTACTAACCTTTTTCTGATCCTGAAAAGTGGAAATAAGACTCTACAGAACTATTATGAGGACTTGGTGAGAAGAGAAATGTGAAAAGTCTAACACCTTACCAAAAACATAGGAGATACCGCAGGGGTGCTCCCCGTCAGATCATTTTTGCCCTGCCCCCATTAGAACGTGCAATAGAAACATGAGGATTCGAACTTTGTTATTTGATAATCAATGGATGTGCAGATATTTTCCAGCTACAGAATGCTCACTTCTTAAAGCAAGAAAGGCACACTCAAGTACATAGGATTGACTTCTGACGCCTTCTACCCAGGACTCAGCTGCGTGGGTATTATTTGACGAAGCAGGGAATCTTTTTCCTGTTGGATATTTTTGTTCTGGTTATCATCACTATCTTACAAAAAAATCCCCACCAAACTTAGTAACTTAATCAAATTTGATTACAAATTTATAATTTTGGCAGAGCTCAGCCTGGAAGGCTTGTCTCTGCTCTGTGATGCATCGTCTGGGATAGCTTAACTAAAGATCTGCTTCAAGATGTTCCCCCTCATATTGACATGCCCGTGGGGAGCTCAGCTGGGTCCCAGGGCCTGTTTCTTTCCACAAGGGCCTCTCTCCATGGCCTCATGGTCTTTCTCAAAGCAAAACAGCTGGCTTCAAGGACAGCATCTTGAGAAAGAGAGAACCTGGTAAACCTGTATCACTTCCTACGACCTGGTCTTGAAAGTCACATAGAATCTTTCTGTCATACTCTATTTATTGAAACTGTCACAGTTACCTAGGTTCCTGGGAGTATGTGCAGACTTAACTTTTTTTTTTTCTTTTACAAGGAAGTTCTGGAAGATTTTATGGGATGGGGAAATGTTTTTATGGCTATTTTAATAAAAATAATGTAACCAATCACACCTCATATTTTTAGGTTTTCTAATTACTACCTGGTTCAAATCTTCACTTATTGTTAACTTGCCACAATGAGAATTTGTTTCTTCCTTTTATTTGCTTTTCCATTTGGTATCTCCACACACTCGTCCTTAGTGAATTCCACTCTAAGAGTAGAAAAGAAAACGATAACTCGTCCCTTGTGCTAAAACCTTTGATTTCTATTGCCCATGAAACAAGCTTCAAATGTCCTTACCAGTACTCAGTGATTCCGTGTTTCTCTAGTTCCCTTCCTTGTTGCTGTGATGAAATCCCTGAAAGAAGCAGTTTAATAGTCCCTCATGATGGGGCTTGAGGCAGAGATGTTCATACTGTGAGCACAGTCAGGAAGCAGAGCAGTGG
The DNA here is from genome assembly GCA_004024765.1 of Zapus hudsonius. Taxonomy (NCBI): domain Eukaryota; kingdom Metazoa; phylum Chordata; class Mammalia; order Rodentia; family Dipodidae; genus Zapus; species Zapus hudsonius. The sequence goes on from PVHP010001057.1 coordinate 48,361, forward strand.
ATGCTGGCATTCAACTAGCTTTCTCCTGTTTAGTCAAAGCAGGATCCCAGCCAAAGGAATGTGCCATCCACACTTAGGGTGTGTCTTCCCACCTAATTAACCTGATATAGAAATGCCCCTCACAGACATGCCCGGAGATTTGTTTCATGTAGATTTCAAATCTCACCAAGTTGACAATCAGGAGTAACATGTCTTATAACATGGGTCCAACGTTGAACCCCAAACTCAGGGAGTCTCCAACAATGTCACAGTGAGGTTAGACTAGATTTTATTTTACTGAGGTGAACTTGTGAGATGGAAAGATCATATCTTAGTAGAACTCAGAGTTGGTTAGATCTGGGTTCGAATCCCAGCTCTCCCACTAGGTCTTTGTAAAACTAGTTCAGAAAGTCTGACTTTGCAAATTACTATGAGGATTAAAAAAGACAATGTTTCCACAGTGACTGATATCAAGTGGATTTTAAATAAATGTGATTTTCTTTCTCCATCTGCCCCTCCCAATTTCCTTCCCAAGCAGCTTGCAGACTGGACTCCAAAGACCAGTGCCTTCCCCCATGTTGCCAGTAGTCCACACAGGAGCAGCAAGCTGGCTGGTGAAGCTTGTGAAAGCCCCTGGCTTCATCTCAACAGCCGCAGAACCCACACTGTGAGTTGTCGGCACCAAAGCACAAGCTGGCCTTTCCACAATCCTTCAGTCTGGGCACCTTAAACAGCTTGTCACACATCCACAAGAAGTGCATCCTGACATGCATGCCTTTGGAAATAGCTGTGGCATTGCGGTTGGTTTGAGTTCCACAGATCCATACCATGGTTCTTGGGGGGGGGGGGATTGTCAAGATAGTTTCTCTCACACACAATCCTTAAGAGCATCCTGTGACTTCCCTCTCTGACTGCTCACTGTGTGGAGCCCATTTGAAGTCTCCCACAATGACAACGTTTTTTAACATACCATTTTGCCTTATCCTTAAACCTCCTAATGCAGTTCAATATATACTTTTCAAGTGAGTGTTCTATTTAGCAGACGATTTATGTATCCAATGAACAGAAAAGTTCCCAGAATGGCAATAACTCTATTTCCAGTAATTTGTGGAATCTTGGAGAAGTCATCCCATATAAATCTGAAGCAGAAGGTATATGGCAAGCAAGTCACTAGACTTAACCTTTGAAGTTCTCCACATGAAGAACTGCTCAGCCCTGCAGCAGGCTCAGGTTTGAATGGCGTTATTCCAAAGTTAGTCTCCAGGACGCACTCTGCCTTAATGCATCTCCACACACATCCTGACACCATCTCTTCATAGCCTCTCCCACGATACACTGCTGCTGGACTTCCCACACTGGGAAGTGCTTGTCAGGCCAGCAGGAGGATTGGAATTTGATCCCTAGATTCCACATGAAAATAATGGATGGTGTAATCCCAGCACCCAGGAGCCTCGGGCAGAGTCTTGGGGCTCACTGGACAGCCAGTATAACCTAATTAGGCAAGCTCAGGCCAATGAGAGGCCCTGCCTCACAAAAGGTGGACAGATCCAGAAGAATGACACCAAAGATTATTCTGTCCTCCACATGTATGTACACACATTCCTAACACACTATATGCACAGACATGTGCATACGCGCGTGCGAGCACACACACGCACAAGCATGCACAAAGAAAATTGATGGAGACAGACAGTATGATCTCCACTTCCCAGGTCAACACGGCCTCCCTATGGGAGGTGGAGAACAAAGAAATAGAACCCTCTCTTGTCTTCTTCCCCAAGCCCAAGCTTACTCTCAAAGTCATATTGCATCTTGATTTTTTTCTGATTTTATTGCACTTAGCTTCACTCTTCTATTCACCCCAAAACATGACAACATTTATTTAGCCATTCCTTTTTTGTTGTTGTTGTTGGTGGTGGTGTTTTGGTTTTTTGAGGTAGGGTCTTGCTCCAACCCAGGCTCACCTGGAATTCACTATGTAGTCTCAGGCTGGCCTTGAACCCATGGCGATCCTCCTACCTCTCCATTGTGCACCACCATGCTCAGTTTTGTTGGTCCTTGGAGTAAGCACTTTTTATTACTTCTCTCATTTGTTTTTCAAAATCTATTATTATTGTCATTTCATCCATGATGAAACTGAAGCTCTGAGGTGAGTGAGCATGCCCAGGGTTGAGCAGCATGTGTCAGAGCCAGGGCTAGAAAGTTCTGCTTCTAGAACTTCTTGTGACCACTACACAGCCTGTGCCTGCTTCTTGCTGCCCTCCAAACTCTGCTCTGACCACAACTCCAGTGACTGAGAACAGCATATTTGTACTTTTCAGTGAGTCCTTAAACTCATTTTCTTATGCACTTGCTCTGTTGTTTGTAAGATTAAGGATGACAAAGACAACATATGGGATTAGTGGTCCAGAGTTACGCTTATTCCCAGGAAGAACTCTGTTGGAATGGAAGAGCACCAGACCTGCACTCACATAATTTGGGAGCCAACTATTGATGTCCCCTTTTATTTCCTGTGCAACCTTTGGTTGAACCTGTCTTTCAAAAATTAATTTGTAAGGAGAGAGAGAAAGAGAGAGAGAGAGAGAGAGAGAGAGAGAGAGAATAAGAAGGGCACACCAGGGCTTCTCTAGCCACTGCAAAGGAACTCTAGATGCATGTGCAACTTTGTGCATCTGGCTTTCCATGGCTACTGGGGAATCAAACCTGAGTCATTGGGCTTTGCAAGGCAAGAGCCTTAACCGCTGAGCCAGTGCTCCAGTCCCCAATCTTTTTTTAATCACGTGTGCATATTTGTAGTGTGTGGATACACATGTATGTGGATGCACATGTATGTGCAGGGATATGTGCACATGTATGGAGGCCCGAGGACAATCTCAGGTGTCCCTCTGGTGTTTTCTACCTTTCCAAAAACATGGTCTCTTAGCTAGCCATTGAGCCCCAGAGAACTGCCTGGCTCTGCCTCCTCATCACTGGGATTACAAGAATTCTTCATCACGCCCATGTATTTTTGTTTTCTAATTATTTTAATGTGGGCAAGCACTTCACTGACTAAGCTATCTTCCTCTTTATCTTTAAAATAATGGTTATAATACCAGAAGTGAAACGTATATATGCACACTTGTTAGTAAAGCACTAGACAGACATAGAACATTCTCTTGTGCCATCTCTTAAAGCCCCTTACAGAGAATTTTATTCTCAGAGAGTGTCACTTGTGATGACTTCAGAGTCCTGGGAGAATAGTGTCCCATATAAATATCTCATATACCAGCAAAGCAGTCCCTCAGAGGAGCCTGGAGTTCTGGCCTGAATTCCTGCCGGGTGGTGAGAGCCAATCAGCAAAAGCCCCGAGCTTTTTCCTCCCCTGAACAATGGAAATGTGGAATGGTATGACTGGCAGGGTGCCAGGCAGCTGTTCTGTAAGTCTTCCAGAATAGCCATGGTCTCATGTTGCAGGCAGTGGGGTTTAGTTAAACCTGGGGAAGTCTTTCCTGAATGCAGACACTGTGAGACTTTGGAATGTAAGGCTAAGAAAGGCTAGAATGCCCCCCACCTTTTTTTTGAGAATATTGAAAAAAAGGAACAAAATAAAACCAAAGTGTGTGAGAATGGTGTTGCCTGGAGGCAGGCTGGATTCATTCCTTTTAGGATGAGGAGCTGATGAAAAGAAATCAGACCTGCTTCTTGTCTCAGCCCACCTTGCATAAGAGAGAACTCCCGAGCATCTTATTTGTCAACATTATTTCTTGGAGGTGGGCACACTTCTCATCCCAGAGTTATTCAGGAAGCAATCCTCCCATGAGCATGAGCCCAACACCCAAGATAGCTTCAGGTGTTGAACTAGGCCATGGATATACACCGTGCAAATGTCACAGGCATGCCCTCCTCCACCCAGGCCTGTATTTCTAGGCAGGGCTGACTGTAAGGTTTGCTTTGCAGCCATATCTTAAGCATTCTGACTATCCATCAACGGCAGGTACAGAGTAGTGCTGGTTTGGACAGCAAGAATAGGCAAATCCTCTCCCTTCATTGTCTTACTCCTGCCAACAGAAAATTCACTTAATTAAAAGTCATTGGGAACTCTTCCAACCGAAAGAGAAATGAAGCTTTTGAAAGGTGTAACATGTGTGAGGTCTGGACCCACCAAAATCATTAACCTTCTGAATCCTGGGAGTTGCCAACAACAATGGTGAAGAGTGTGGCATTTCTACAAACGTGCTTGGCAAGCACATCAAGGAAATTTTCCGGCCCACAATATCATTCACAAGCTGCCCCACTCCTTTTAGTCACTTCAACCTTCCCAGTGTCCTTGAGACACAGTTGGTCCAGGTGGGTGTTTAGAGTGATGTCTGATTCTGCAATTTAAAATAAAACTCTTACTTTCCAAGGCTTCATTGTTTTCCTCCTCAAGGCCAGAATAACCTGTCATTTGAGTCATGGACCATCACCATTTGCTTACCTCTCAGAAAGGACATTAAAGTCAGGATACTTGGCCTTGGGATCTCTGGTGAGTGAGTCCAAGGAACCTTTGAAACCATTAAAATTATGTTTAAAATACAGGTTGAGTATCCCTTGTTCAAAATGGCTGAGGGTAGATATGCTTTAGACTTCAGATTTTTTTTGTGGGGGTAGATTTAGGAATATTTGTATATGCATGATAATATATCTTAGGGCCAGAAACTATGTTGAGACATGAAGTTCATTTGTGGGGGCTAGAGAGATTGCTCAGTGGTTAAGGGTACTTGCTTGCAAAGCCTGATGGCCCAGGTTTGAGTCCCCAGCATCCATGTAAAGCCAGATACACATAGGGGCACTTGCATCTGGAGTTTATTTGCAGTGGCAAGAGGCCCTGTCATGCTCATTCTCATTCTCTCTATCTCTCTCTCCTTGCAAATAAATAAATATTTTAAAAAAGAAATTCCTTTGTGTACTATATATACCATATATATGGCCTAGAGGTAATTTTTACATAACACTTTAAATACTTTTGTGCATGAAATGAACCAAAGTTTTATGATATAAAATTTTCAGTGGCCCTACATCAGGCTTCAAAAAATTGAATTATGTAGCATTTTGGACTCCATTTTTAAATTGCGGAGTGAGGCTGACTCTATATTGTGTTTTTGTGCTATTTTTGGAGGAGATAGTCTAAAAGCTGTCTTTGTATCCTTTTAATAGGGTGAAGGATGTTGTGATAGTAAAGCATAAAAAATGATTGCCTTCAAGGAAAACAGTGCTCAATTACCCTTCTGGTAACTGAGCATCCATGTCCCCATGCCCATAGGTCTCAGTTATTGGTGTACCGGGTATGTGTGTGTATGGGGGGTCCTTCTTCAAGTTACTCCATGCAGAAGTAATAGCACTACACTTCAGGCCAGCCAGGCTGAGGAGGCAAGCATAGGGAATCTGTAACTACTTGGAACACTGCTTGGTATGAGCAGCAAGTGTACCCGTCTCCTACATAATGCACCTAAAAACCTGTTGGGAATGGGGACACCCCCCTCCCTGTACCCACCTGCCTGTTCACTCCACTTCACACAATGTACTAATGCTCTCTGACCTTTAGCTACCATTATTCAGTATGATCAGTACCCAGTACCTATTCAATTCTGTTCTTATGTAGATAGATCTGGATCCAAAGAGTAGGGGCTATCCAGCCTAGACTGGTTTGAAGTACATGCAGTTGTAAAGCAAAATGTATCCTGTATGTGAACTTTTAGGGAGAAGCCTGTAGGTACCATTTTATACTTCTTTATAACTGGATGTACATATAATTAAAATCAGATGCATTGTGGGAAGGAACATGCACAAGGGGCAAAATATTACATAGTCCCAATCTGTTAATCAAACCAGAGCATCACACAAACCACACCCCTAACAAATGTTCAGTCCCCCTATAACAATTCTGTGAAGAGAAGCCTCAGACCACTTCCTATTGGCCCTGAGTAGTTTGCATTCTGTCTAGGGGCCTGCTGACTCCTTGGCAGTGTATTCCAATCTTTCCTATAACTTTGCTTCTAATAAAGTGGTTTTTTTTTTTTTTTTGCAGAACTATTCATGTGGGCCTTTCTTCAGCTGTTTAAATAAGACAAGAACCTAGAAATACCAGAGGCAACTGGTGATATGGAAATTTGTCCTCGGTGCTAAAGTCTGGGGTCTAAGTAGTATCTTGACTCTCCTCTAATTTGAAGGCTCTAGAACTCAGAAACTGATTCAGAAATGAGAACTTTGGGCCATGCAATAGGCATGTTATTCCTGCTTCGTGCTTGAGAGTTAATGCTATTCTTATTGCTTTTCAGGTTTTTAGGACAAGCAGGCAAGCAGGGTGCTAGCTGGGGTCTGTGTCACATTGGTTAGGTGGGATGTCCCAAAGGCCAAGTCATTGGTCTGATGATTTTGTAGCATTTCTTTCCTGGAGATTTTGTGTTCTGTCTGTGTTTTGAAATTGGCACCCAGAACTATTTAAGTTCAGTTGTGGAGAAGAATCAACCTCCAGTGCTTTTAAACTTGTGATCATCCTGCTGCCTTTCCTCTTCCTCGACTTGAGCTAAGAATTGATTTGGTTACCGTTTCCTTCTTTCCCCATATGATTTTAGTAGGAACAGACCTTCCAAAACAAAGTTGATACAAAAAAAAAACCCATTGTGGTGGGTGAATTCCATCCCAAACCTTTCTCACCTGCTGGGCTCCTCTCTCTGAACACATGCAAGGAGAAGGGTGCTCACGCAGGGTGTAGTCACATCCCAGAACCACAGGCAGAGGAGATCAGTGCAAAGTTACAACCAACCCCTGTTGCTCAGAAGAAGGAACTTCAAAAGCCTAGCATAAGTGGGACATAAGTTGGAGTCATTTAATTATTAATTAGATAATCTATTAAAAATGTTAATGTTCTTACCATGTAGATAGCTCTGTGGCATCACAGGAACTGCTGTGATCCAATCTGTCCTTGTTTGATGTTTACAGGAGCCATAGACTTTGAAAGTTCAACACAAGGGGCTCAATGCTAGCTGGGCACAGATAGTAACTACTGTGGGAATTTTAAAAATGGAAAGACTCCTATAAGGGAAACAGACAGGAAAAACTTTACAGAAGTGGCGAGAAAAAAAAGTGAGTTAGGAGATAAAGAAAGCTGGAAAAGACAGGTGATAGAGAAATTCCAAGACTGGAGGGGAAACTGAACCCAGAGATAACAAATGAAAATATCAGGTAATGGCTGATCAATAGTGACTTAGCAAGATGCTGGACCGAAAGACAAATGTCACACAAAAGGTCTCGGGTTCCATCCTGCTGCCAAGAGCTGCCAAAGCTTCCCATGTAAGCAACACTTCAAAAATGTTTTCTTCAACCCATGGAGGAGGTTATCCAGTGGAGTGGAGAGGAGAGGGCAGCGGGGAGTTGGGGATAACAACTCATTGTTTGCCCACTAAATATTGTAACTCATTATGTACAATTAAAAAAAATGTTTTCTTTCTTCCTTCTCTTTCCCTTTCCCTCACTTTCTTTCTTTTACTTTGCTAAGTTCAATTTGTAAGTTTCACACATTGAAATAGAGGAGAAAATAGTAGGAAAGAAGAGAGGGTTCAATGGTGGTGGATGAGGGAAGGGGGATAAAAAAGGGTGATGGGAACAGATTATGTAAGTATTTTTAATGAAGATTTTATTTTAATGTAAAAAACTAAAAGAAAGAAAAAGGAAACTGAGGATCTCCTTGTTCCAGACATAAGGTTTTACTTCATTCCTCTGTTTTCAGTAATAGATCCCCACCACCAGCTCCCCTGCTGATCCATGGGGAGAGTGCTCCTGCTTCATCCTCTCCAGGAAGGCCAGGAATGGTCAACTCCTCCTTGGGTAGCCAGCCTTTCAAGGGGTTTTCATGATTGCATTTCACCTCCTCCCATGACTTCTGAGGACTTTATAATTCTTAAAACCCAATGACGAAACCAAGTAGCTTCGACTTTGCAAGACATCTAACGTAGTTACCACTATTGTCTATTGGATGTCTGGCTCCTGAATATTTGAGAGTTTATCTCTTTTTCCAGTCTCTTGATAATGTGTGCCCTTTCCTCTTTCCCCTTTCTGCTTCTGTTCTCTGGAAGCTGCCTGAGGTTTGAATCCGTCCCTTTGCACCAGCTGCTCAGGTGAAAGTTGTCAACATGTGCAGTCCAGAGATGCTCTTCTTTTGGTCTGGAGACAAGTGGAGATACGTCTGCAGACATGCAGACGTGTGTCACACGCACAGGAACTCCACTACAGGCCAAGCTGGGGCAGTATCCTCACTGCTGTAAGCAGTTAGGGACCGCTGAAGGTTATGAAAATGGAACATGAGACAAGCAAGGGATTTAGAGAATGGGTCTTCAGAAAATGGAGTGAGTGATAAATGGACACAGGACAGGCTAAAGGAAAGCAGGCAAAGAATAGCAGCTTTTTCATTGGCTGGGCATAAGATAATAAAGTCTATAGAGAGATAAGGGTTATTCATTCATTCAACCATTTATATTTATAGAGAGACCATTAAGTGCTAGGCATTTTGCCAGACACTAGAATTGTAACTGGTGTATTTTCTCAGGATGGCCTCATGAATATTCCTCTAGTCCACATGCTTTTCTTACAGTGTGATGCTGGCCTTCCTTTATGAGGTTGAGAGAGGGTCATGTTCCCTTCCCATACTCTCTGGGTGGCAAATGTGGCACTATGCGATTGGACTGAACAATAAAAGGCAATGCAGTACTAAATAATTTTAGTATTTCTTGGAACGTTTGTTTTTGGAGCCCTGACTGGCCATATAAGATATGTAGCTACCCCGAAGCTGCCATGGAGGAGTGACCGTGAGGAGAGATGCTGCAAAGAAAGAGAGACCCCCAAAGGGCTCCAGCTGCATTAATTTTCTCAGCCTAGACATCAGACACGTGAGAGACAGGTCCTGAGTGAATAATCCAAGCCCAAGCCCCAGTCTATAGTGGATATAGTATAATAGCAGTGGTGAGACTGGGTGAAACTGGCCGAGACCAGTTATGTTCTAGAACCACCAACTAGAACAATAGTGATGAGTGCTGTTTGAAGACACTACATTGAGGGTGGCCTGTTATCAGCCACAGAGAAGAATAAACAAGTATAGTTCAGGATGACTGTTCTCAGAACAGCCATGCAGCTAAAGCAGAGGGAAGGCTATGGCTGACCCTCCAGCAGAGCATGGGGAAGAAGGTGGGCAGTCAGGCAGGTGTACAGGGAAGGTGAAAATGGGCCTCATGAAATATGAGCGTGAGTGTGTGTCAACTGTGTACTAGAAATGGACCGGAAGAATGGGTAAATGAAGGAGGAAAAGAGAAAGGTTAGAGAACATTTTAAGACTATTTAGGAAGCAGGAAACAAAGGAAAAGAGACTATAAATGGCCTTCCTCTTCCTTTTATTCATGGAAAGATATTTTAGTGCCAGTGGCCACTGTCTCCATAGCCTCTTTAGCCTCATTTAAGTTAACTTTACCTGATTAAAATGGTAAAACTTTACTTTAAATGGATTAAAGTGTAGAGTGTTCAATGAGTCTTCATTGACAGAGTTAAGGTAGGGCTCAGAATGTAGTGGTACACTATAAGTGATATATATATACATACTTACATATATATATATATATATATATATATATATATATATATATATATATATATCACTACCTTGTGACTGCCTGTCACTGGGTGACATTAAAGGGCTGCCGGCTGTGATAACACAGTGTGGCATGACTGAATTTCTGATCTGTGCTTGGAGCACCCTCTTGGCACCTGCCCATATGCTCAGGCTCCAGCATCTACCTTGCTGTACTACGCATGCCCACACACATTGTGATCAACAGGACTCTCTCTCCACAGACTTCGGCTTATGGGCCTCTCTGCACTAGTCCATCACCAAGTGGGAAGCGGTAAGGTAGGAGGCTGTAGTTACTGAGACTTTTTCCTGGAAAAGGGTTTCTTAGTATTTCCTTCTGGTTGAGAGTAAGGTGATTTAGTTAGGAGAAAGCACTCAATGACAAGCCAGGAAAATGTTCCTTATCGTGTGGATTCCATTCCATTGTGAATGGAATCTTCCAGCCCACCCTGGCTATGAGGACTAATGTTAGAACCGTTACCACAAATGCTCCCATAGTGCACAGCTGGGCAGGAGCTCACATGATGCAGGCCCGACTGTAACCCTGTAGTTGTTTTGGATGATCCTTTGCTGTGGAAAGTACCTATGAGCATTCTCCCTGGACAATGGAGGGATTTGCATAATGGTGGCTCCTTGCCCTGTACCCCAGCCCACCCTGGACATGAGCCACATTTATTCTTCAAGCATAACACACACCGTAATGTCTTTCAAGCTTGTTTCATTTTCTCTGCCTGGTTTTCCCTTTTCTCTCTCTATTCCTTATCTGGAGGACTTACCTTCTTCCCAAGCAGATTTTTATGTCATCTTTTCTGAAGTATCTTCTAAGTTAGGATTGATGTCTTCCAGTAGATGCTGCCTTGGGCCTTGGGCAATGAAGTATAGGAGCAATGGGAATTTTATAGTCACACAGGAATGGGTTCATGAAATTCGTGAAGTTTGTGTAGTTTGGGATAAGATAAACATACTATTTTCCCAATGACCATTGGGATGGCTTAAAAAGGCAACTTATTTCATAGATCTAGAGGTTAGAATTCTAACCTCAAGATGCCAGCAGGTGCTTCCTCTCTCTGAGGGACTGAGGAAGAATTCCTTCATGTCTCTTCCAGCGTCTGGTGACCATCTGCAGTTTTGGCATTCTTCGGCTTGCAGATGTAGCTCTCTGATCTCCATCTCCGTGGTTACATGGCTTTCTCCTTGTGTCTTTCCATCGTATCTCTGTGCATGTCCAGCGTGCTCCTTCCTATGAGGACACCAGTCATGGCTGATTAAGACCAGCTGAGTTTGAACTTGATTACATCCTCAAAGACTACCACAAAGACTGATCCAGGTGGCCCACAGAGAAGGATATCCAGCTGACTGGGCATGGGGAGGGGGGGGCAATGAGGAATTGGGGATAACAACTCATTATTGGCCCACTAAACAATGTAACTCATTATGGACAATAAAAAGACCCTATTTCTAAATAAAATCACATTCATGGGCACAAAGGCTTAGACACCTACATACCTCAGGGGATAGAAGTAGAAGACTGAACCTACAAGAACAACTTTCCTTACTATGCTGGCTTCCTTATGTGAAAAACTAAGTGCTAGTCATAGTAGAAGAGTCAAATATGATTATCATGAGCATTTGAAGTGTTAGACATGATGCTAGACAGTCCCCAGTAAAAGGTGACACTTAGGCATGGTGTGGCACATGCCTTTAATCCCAGCACCCAGGAGGCAGAGGTAGGAGGATTGCTATGAGTTAAAGGCCACCCTGAGATGACAAAGTGAATTCTAGGTCAGCCTGGGCTAGAGTGAGACCATACCTTGAACCCTTCCCCCCCAAAAAAGTGACCCTTAATGAGAAAAATGTGGGGGGGGCAGGTCAATGTCACTATCAACTACTATCTTGCAAGATACAGCATCATCTTGAGGTTTTCCACTAACTTACTTGACTTTATGAATGGATCAGGCAGGTCTCTATATTAAAATAATTGCAATTTGAAAGGAAAAATAGCTGCTTAACTTCCTTCTTGGGTGACTAACAGGAGAGATTTGCTATTTTGGATGCTTTCCAAGAAGCTTCCTTGGCTCCCATCTTGAAGATGTGCAGCAGGGTTTCAGTATTTAACTCCCCTCCCCCAAGCAATAATCAGATCATTTAAAGACTTCCCTTGCATGAGTTCAAACTTCATGAGTGCCCCACCTTTGGGAAGAAGTACTGAAGGAAGGAAAAAATAAAGAAAAAAAAATCCTCAATCACTTGACATCCCAGAGCCCAACAATGCCATTGGTCAGTGCTCAAAAAGAAAGCCATCTGCAAAAATTGATTTCATCTAGAGTCTTCTAGTCCAGATTCTATTACCTTTGCTACATGATCACTCCTTGGCCTTTGAAATCAGAAAGAGTCAAAGCAATAAAGGCGAATGTTATGCTTTAGAACCTGACAGTATTTCAGGTGATGGTCTGCGATGACTTGATTTAGGAAAGCAACAATGCTGACAGCTGAACACAGCCCAGCATGATAGCAGTGATGGGATGACGGTGTGATCACGTGTTCTCTTGTGCCCTGTGGAAAGAGATTGGAATGCAGTTTAGCAGATCAGATATAATTCTTCTTGGCTTATGCTCTACTTCTTTTACAAAATATGGACTTTATTCCCAGTGTGTCCCTTCACAGAGGACAAGTTTTCAAAATACATGCATCAGTCAGGGTTCTCCTGAGAAAAGGACACATATCCTAGAGATTTGTTAAAAGGAATTGGCTTAGGCATTGAAATAAGTAGGCAAGTCCCAAGCTGGAGACACAGGGGAGCCCAGTTTAGTTCAGGTCTGAGTTCCAAAGCTCAGCAAGCCTGAGACACATATAAAGCTGATACTTCATTTTGAACTTGAAGACCAGGGAAGACTAATGTTCTTTCTTAAAGCATTCAGCAGCAGGAGTCCCATTTATTCTCCAGATGGCGTGAGAGCAAATTTTGTTTATCAAGTCAATTGAATTAATAAATACAAAGTACCTTAGAGAGGCACACTTTGGGTGTGTTTGTGAGGACGATTCCACACAGGAATAACCTACTTCATATGTAGTTGACACCATCCCTTGTTGGGGATCCTGGACAGATTAAAAAGACACACACACACACACACACACACACACACACACACACACACACACACAAGATAGCTGATTGCCAGCATTCTCATTTCTGTTTCCTGATCTGGGAAGATGTGAGCAAGCTACATTCTCCCACCACCACGGAGAAGCCATGCCTCACTAGGGTGGATGTCTTTCCTCAAGCCATCAGCTGAAATGAATCATTCCTCCCCTAAGTTGCTTTGGTCAGACATTTGATGCCATTGACAGGCTTTTGAATGGTTGGGTAGACCCACCCACTCAGGGAGGGCAACCTGCTAGACTCATGTGCCAATCAGAATTTTATTCTCATCTAGGACACCATCAGAGACACTCAGAATCAAATGTCTGGGTACATTGTGACTCATTTAGGTTGACATGTAAAATCAACCATCATAATGGCATCTGAAAGTTGATTTTTAGCAGTTAAGAACATGGACTCGGGCTGAAGAGATGGTTGAGTTGGTAAAGTACTCTGTAATCCTAGATCTTGTGAGACAGAGACAGGTGGATTCCAGGGGCTAGCTGACTAGATAGATTAGTATAATTTGTAAGCTTTGGGTTCATTGAGAAACCATGCCTCAAAGAATAAGGTGGAAAGTGACTGAGGAAGACCCCCAATATCAACTTCTGGTCTTCATAGACATGCACACATACATGGACACCCATACAAAAAGGTTTGTCCATACATATACAAACATGAATACATATACACACCCTAAATCAGTTACTTTCTTGTTGTTGAGACAAAACACCTGGCCAGAAGCAACTTAGGGAAGGAAAAAGGTTTCATTTAGATTATAGTTCCAGAGGGGAAAGTTCATCCTGGTAGGGAAAGCATGCAGGAGCAGGAAGCCAGCATTGTATTATCACACCAGCAGGGAAGAAGTAGAGAGAGAGGAAATGGCAAATGGGGCTGGACTATTCAAACCTCAAGCCTCCTCCCACACTGACATATTTCCTCCAGCAAGGCTCCACTTCCTAAAGGTCCCACAACTTTCCTGAACAGTGCCACCAACTGGGAATTACTATTTAAACACCTGAGTCTATGGGGAACAGTTTACATTTGAACCACCACACATGCCACACAAACACCCAGAAAGAAAGAAGGAAAGAAAGAAAGAAAGAGGAAAGAAAAAAGAGAAGAAGGAAGGAAGGAAGAGAGGGAGGGAGGGAGGGAGGGAGGGAGGGAGGGAGATCATGTACTTTTGGTTCTAAAGGCCTGAGTATAGATGTAAAATTAGTGGCCTGCTAACTATGTGCCCTTGGGCAAGTCACCAGTGCCTCAGTTGCTTCAGCTGTAAAATGGAGATACTGGTTCTTAACTAATAAAGGTTGGTGTCAGTGCATTAGCTAAAGAAAAATTCTTGGCCCAGAATAAATGCTCAGAAATTACTGTTTTACCCCCTTTTTGCTTTTTTACTTCTTTCTCTGTATATTTATAAATATGTAAGGTAAAGAGTTATAAAGGAGAGGCAGGTGTGATTCCTGTGCTTGGGTAGTTTATAGTACAATACAGGAGGACAGGCTGTGCATAAGAATGAAGTACATAACCCCAGTACAGGTGTTTATGGTCTACCATGGGGACACCAAGGGGAGCTATATGGCAAAAAGAGGTTCGGAACAACTTGCTGTTCTCTTGCACTGGGTGGGACAGCTCCCCATCAGGAAGTGTCTTACTCTGTAGGTGTGAAAGCCAAGCAGGAACAGCAACCCTTATCTCCTCATGCACTTCCTCCCATCTTCTCCCTGTCTTCATAGCTTGCTGCTAGAAATGGCCTACCTTCTGTCATGACCACATTCTCAACCCTACCATGGGCAGGTTTCTTTCTCTGTTCCTCCACCACAACTTCTGTTCTGGAGGGCCAACTTTATGATCTCTTTCAGAGTCTCCTCTTTTGTAAGTTTTGATCAGCTGTTTTCTTTCTTTTGACTTTTCTGACACAATTTTCTTGCTCCTCTCTTTCTCTCCAACTTCTCTTCCCTTTCATCTGTCTCTTATGTAGTGAGTTTCTATATGCTTCTTCTTTTGGATAGATTTTCTTCTTAACCTATTGGTCCAGGCTGGTCTTCATTCTGATCTCAACTGTCAAGTGTGGGCTATGTCATTTCTTGGTTCCCTCTAGGATTGCAGCTCTATATCGTGGATGTTCCCAGATAATTCCTCTGCAGTTTCTTACACTCAGTATGTGTTCCTGATCTTAGTTTCTGGTATCAACTTCCCTTTCCAACTAGGAATCTGGCAGTGTCTACACTTCTTATTCATGCTCTCTCACAATTTATGGATAAATATTTCTCAAATTTGTCATTTCTTTTTCATTCCCTATTGACAGTGTTGTCACTCTAGCCTTCATGGCCTAGCTCTTACTCCATTACAATGGCATGTAAATAGCTTCTATTCTCTCCTTGGTCTGGACAACTGACTTCATATGGCCAGTTAGCTTAGGCAGTCAACTGACTGAAGCATAGCCTCTCTTAAAACCTTTTACATTGCCCATTAGTTCAGGAAAAATTCCAAATTTCTAAGTCCAACCTTCAAAGTTCTTAGCAATCTGATCTCTATCTACCTGTCTAGCCTATTTCCTGCCAGACTCTGAAATAAAACAACCTATGGGTGAACTGTGAGCTCCCTACCATATGTTGAAATCCTAACCCTAGCACTTCACAATGTGCCTGTATTTGGTGACTGAGAGTCTTTAAAGAGGTAATTAAGTTAAATGTGATCATTTGGGTAGTCCTAATCTAACATGACTGATATTCTTGTGAGAAATGGAAGATCATCACCCAGACATACACAGAGGGAAAGAGGACCATGTAAGCCATAAGGAGCACTGAGCCATCTGTAAGTCAAGGAGAGAGGCCTCTGAGGAAACCAACCCTGGTGACAACTTGATTTGGACTGGGTTTCTGTTGCTTAAACTTCCCCTCTTTGTGGGACTTGTTATGGTAATCCTAGAAAACTAACACACACACTAATGGACTTTGTCTAGGTTGATTTCATTTTGGAACATGGTATGCACTTGTTTATACAATTTTTTTATCTTACTGCTACCCCTAGCTGATACTTATTTTTTTAAAAATTATGAACCATTTGTTTTAAGAGAGAGTAGAAGTAAGAAATAGTAGAAGCACAGAAACTCCTAAACCAAGAGGAGCTGGCTGCCGGGAGGGGTCCTGAGAGGGAAAAAAAAATCTTTCTTCTTCTTTTCTCAAAGCTGTGCCCATTGAAATTAGAAGTAATTTTCCCCCTCCTCCATGTTATTTATTTTTTTACTTTTCTCTTACTTCTAATAAAACAACCATCACAACATGTTTCTTATTTTTTTTCTTTTAAATTATACCAATACTTGGAGATAAGACCAGAGCAGTGGCAGAAGTCAAGGTAGACACAGTGGCGGCTTGGAAGGTCTGTTGGACATACGGGACAGGAGGTAGGGCCCATGAACTTGGCCGTTTATTAACTGGAAAGGAGAGAGGTGAAAGTCCATGCGAAGGACTCAGTGCAGCATTCTGATCTCAATGACTTCCTAGATAACGGTGGTTCCAGTCGCACTAGATAACGTGTTCCAGGGAGACAGTCTTGGGTCAGGATGATAACTCACTTTAGTGTTGAAAATGGGTATCTGAATAAAGTAGGAAGATGTGTTCTGTATGCAAATGTCTAAGCAAGTTTGTGGAGAAAGTGGGGGAACAAAAAGCTACTCTTATAATATCCATTTAGTTCTATTTTAACTAGCTGTTGGGACTGGTTTTCATTAGAAAATCATTTTAAATTATTTGTATAAAACAAATCTGCATTAGACTTCTACAAATCTTTTAAATAGTAGACTATCAATAAATACTTGCTGACACAACATGCAAAATGTATGTTTGTTTTATTTTTAATACATTTTATTTCTTTTTCTTTTAGTATTGTGATAGCTAGAACTTCCGTTGTGATGTTGAGTTATGAGTGGTGAGAAAGGATGTGTATATATGTGCTTAAATATTTATACATAACTCTGCATCATCTGGTACAATGGGCTAATGAAAATATTGCAGTAGAGATTGTTAATGTCCTCCAACACTCCCTTCCTCTTTTTTCATTATTATAAGATTTTAGTGGTACACGTGACCTCCCAGATGGTTCCTACTTTTCCCAGTCCCTAAGAGATAACCATGTGATCAGACATTGGGATCTAAGCAAAACTGAGATTGCTTCTAGAAATTTCTCATAGATTTGACTAGTACATATCCTTCCCTCAATTATTTTCTGCCTTATAGGATAATGATGTCACCATCTTGCACTATGGGACACGAAGGCATGAATAGAAATAACTCTATTTTATTTTATCTTATTTTATTTTATTATGAAATAAAAATGACAGACACCTGGGAGTTTTGCTGTAACAGAATTTTTATATGAGCCCTGGGCTTCCTGGCTGGGCTGATTTTATATGATGGAAAAATAAATGACTTTGGATAATTCCCTACCATTTTATTTCACTTGCAGGCAATACTAATGGAGCAGATAAGAAGGTAAGTGTGAGCCCAGCAATGTTCTGTCCTGTCTTGATGAATTTCCTTTTCCACATCCAGGAGCATAGTGTCCTCCTCGTCTTGCCCAGAGAAGTCGAAAGCCCTGTCCATCCAGCTGATAGTCCTTCTGTGGTCCAAAGGCTAGTGCTCTGAGAATATATGCACAGAAGTAACTAGGGACTGGCCCTTCTGATGGATCAAGAGGAATTCAGCATGGATGAAATATAATATGAGTAGCTGAGGTTGAAGGTAAGAGAAACACAGCAAATAGTCTGTTCTGCTAAGCTTAGAGTCTCAACTCTCTCCCAGCTCCCTTAGAATGTTCTTTCTAGAAAAACATAAAAACAGAAAAAGATAACATTTTGGCCAACTCTTCACCTGTATAAACACAGAAGTTGAAGCAACCTCATATCCACTGTGACCGTTGAGAAGAACACAGGGTCAAGGTAACTGAAGAGAAGGTACTGGAAAAAGAGATAAAAACATCAAAGTCATCCCTACAAATCATCACGCCATTTCCAGAAGCTCCTCTTTTAAAGGTTCTCCTATTCAGTGAGCAACTGAACTAAAATTCTAGCACCGTTGGTAAAGTGATTAATTCCCATTAAGAGTGTTATTGAGTTAAGATGAGAGATAAGGGACATTAAAAGGAGGTAAAATCATGTTTAAGTTTCGCTGTTACCTGACACTGGTGACAGGCCATGTGATTAGGTGGAACCCAATCAGAAATTGAGGTACAGATACAATAGCAGGTAAATGTAACTAGGCAGGAAATGCCCTCCTTCTGGGGACCAGCCTGACACAGCAGCAGGCAAGATCCAGATAAGGAGCACTCGGGGTGACTGCTGCTGGTCCCTTCTCCTTACACTGTGTATGAAGACAATCTGGCTGGGCAGCCAGGGAACCGTCCCAATAGGCTGCTAAAGAGGGCTGACAGATTAAGGGGAGAACAGCATGCAGTTGATAATTCAGCATGGACAACAGAATGTGTTCACTGCCTAATGGGAGGCCTTTTTGCCATGGCTGTTCTTACACTTCTGCTCCCCAGAGCAACTTCAGCCTCACTTGCCAAAGGAAGCAGGGCACGGGAATATTGTTGGCCTCACGCCCACATGGGTATCTGCTGGGAGAATTTTGCACATGCTGCTAAGTGCCCAGTGGCACCCGGGGCTCCCTTTTACATTCTTAATTACCTTGAAATTCAGCCACATGGTCCCTCTGCCTGCCTGGACCAGTGCTCAGTGGCAGCTGGTATTGGAAACCAACTGTGCTTCAAGAGCCCTCAAGTTCTGTCCTCACTCTCAGAAAGGGTCCTTCCAAGCAGGTAGAGGAGTGTGTATCCATGTGTGCATGAAAGAGTGTGTGGATGTATATGTGTGCATGGTTTAATGCACATATTTCATTATTCTAGACAATGGTCAGTATGCATATGAATGTGGATACATAGATATGTGTGAATGCATCCCTGATCATTTCTGAGGCTTTCTCTTCTTATTGATGGTGAATTTGGAGTGACTTTGACAGACGGTATTTAAGCTTTTATGAGGAACTAGATAAGCTCCAGTCTTAATATATGGAGACATGGAAATAGTTTAGCAAATAAGAATGTTTGTGATTATCTTCTTTAAAAAAGGAAAGGCAGAATCTTTGAAACGTTGCTTTTTGGGAATATCTCCTCCTCTTACACAAATTCCTCACATCCATCTTCTATTAATGTTGTAAGAGGAAGGTTTTGAAACAAGTATTTGTATATTTTAGAATTATATATACATATACACAAAAATCATATATAATCACCTGTTTCCATACAAGCAGTAACATGCTTATTCATTACATGCAGCAGCAAAGTGTTTGTCAAAAACTCCGGAAGATGAAAGAGTCCTTTTCAATTCACTGTCAAATACCCCAAATACTGTTCTGATAAACAAAATAAAGCAGGATAAATGGATGGAGAGATGGCTCAGCAGTTAAGACACTTTCCTGAAAAACCTAACCACCCAGATTTGACTCCCCAGTACCTACATCAAGCCAGGTGCACAAAGTGGCACATGTATCTGGAGTTCGTTTGCAGTGGCAGGAGGCCCTGGCACTCCCATTCTCTCTCTCTCTCTCTCTCTCTCTCTCTCTCTCTCTCTCTCTCTCTCTCTCTCTGCTTGAAAATAAACAATTTTTTTTAAAAATTCAGGATAAAGTAATGAGCATTGGAAGCCAGTGACCAGTATGGTCATTATTTGGGGAAGACATTCAGAGATAGAGGCAGACACTTCCACCATAGTGGTCAGGAGAGACTGTTTGATATGAAGTATTAGGAGGCTTTGCCCACATGAGCAGGGGAAATAGCAGAAAAGGAGAAACCAACAATGACCAATAGAAACAAGTGACAAGACTACCTAAAACTCTGTGTTCCTGTGGCCACGGTCCCCATAGTGAAAGAGTGACTCACCTGCTCATGTAGAAGGTAGCTCCTTTAGAGCTCGGATCTCCTGTCTCTCATCATAGGAAGATTTCATTCTGACTTATAAGGAAGTCTCATTCCCACTTTGTAGGAGGTGTTATTTCAACTATTCTTCTTTACAGCTTTAAAGAACCAATCAGAAAGGAACTATGAATTCATATTAGTTATTGCCCATGCAAGATGATTGACCAATTCAATATTTTAATTAATTAATTAATATGTAAGCAGAGAGAGATAGAGAAAAGAAAGACAGAGAGAATGGGTATGCCAGGGGCTCCAGGCACTGCATACAAACTCCAGATGCATGCACTTTGTACATCTGGTGTCACATGGGTACCGGGGAAAACTGGACATGGCCATCAGGCTTTGCAGGCAAGCCTCTTAACCACTGAGCCATCTCTCTAGCTCCCAAGTCAATATTTTATCAATTTAGCTTATTTAACATACTTGTATTACCATTTATAAATTAGCTAGCATTATTCTCAGTGCTACCCTCAAAATAGGCCAAATGTGACAACTAGGGCAATAGTGGCACATCTATTGTGGGGGAAACCAACTGCTCTCTAATTGGACTGGAGGGCCTTTCCACGGGAAGGATGCATGCCTGGTACTGAAGACCTAGTCAAAAGCCTATAGCAAGGGAGGTCACAAACCCTAGGAAAGTAATGCTTGCTGTTGTCTAGCTAAATACTTATATTAACCCCACCAAACTGCCTTATAAGCACTTAAAAATTGCATACTCATATAATGTGACTCTCACTTTTGGTTAAAGAAACTTCTCTTTTTCAGATGGTGGTGACCACTGGGATAACTCAAAAGATATCACAGTTGCTGAGAAGAAGTGACAGTGAAGTGTTCAGCACTGGGACATCTCCATCACACTTTCCAAGGCTCAGAGTCTGTTTCGGAAGAGGTGGTAGAAAGATTGTAAGAGCCAAAGGAAGGGTAGGACTGCTTACAATAAAAACTTCCAGGGGGCTGGAGAGATGGCTCAGCAGTTAAGGCACTTGCCTCTAGTGCCTAAGGCCCCAGGTTCAATTCCCCAGTACCCACATAAGCCAGACCCACAGGTGATGGCCCTGGTTCTCCCTCTCCCTCTCTCTTTCTCTCTCTCTCTCTCTCTTTGCTTGGAAATGAATAAATAAAATATTAAAAAATTTTCCAGACACAAAATGATATTAATTAATATTGATTGATTGACTTTGCAGTGTGAAACAAAACAGAGGCTAATTGAGAGGGGGATGAGATATGAGGGAGGGTCAGAAGGGAATCATAATGGTTTACAGTCTATAATTATGGAAGCTATCAATAAAAAGTTTTAAAAAGTGTTAAACCAGCAGAGCACTCAAGAGAATGTATACATCGGAGTCTCCTGGAATTCCAGAGGTGGGGTTGCTTAAAACACAACTGGAGACTAAGAACAGCTTTATGGGCAAGGGGGAAACTGGCTAGTTTTGAAGCAAATGTGGAATTAAAATGATTCATACTTGCAAATACAATGCCGATGAAAGAGTCATTGTCACCGTTAGGTGGCCGCTGCTCCATCACTTCAAACTTGTTTCCTGGACAGAGAAATGTGACTATCAAATCTCACAGCTTAGGTCAGGGAACCAAGTAATAGTGACATCAAAGTTATGTAAGAACTGTTAGTTTGTAAATGCAACAGGCTCTGAGCTAGTTATTTCAAGTACATTTACTAGTATTGTGTTTGAATATAGTGATAGAGGGTAAGGGCTTAGCATTAACACTTGAAATAAGTTTGGGTGCAAAATTTAAAGTTCTTAATCCAAAAATATTCTTTAAATATTCTTGAAAAGCATTTAAAAAAACCAGATGATATGAACAAAGACCAAGAAGTGGGGCTTGTGGGAGCCATGTGCATGTGCTTAGAGGCAGGTGGCAGGGACAAACCACCTTGAGTGAGTAGATTTTAAAAAGTCACAGTTGTAATCACAGATCATTTGTAAGTGAGGATAAATTCTGTTTTTTAAAGTAGATCATCATGTATGTCAAATAGCTGAAAAATTAAAATCAAACAATGAGAAATGAAATGAATGATAACTATAGGAGAAAAGATAACAAAAATAGATTTGAAAATAAAATGAAGAAGGATAATCAGAAAGTCCTTTAAAACAGGTAAAACTATGAAGAATATCAATAAGAAAGTGAAAAAAATCATATTTGAAAGAAATGACTAGAAAAAACAATGCAATTTATGTAGATATGCTATTAGAATAATTTTAATGAGGAAGCTCTGTAAAACTTTCTGGTATCTTGAAAAATAAAATGATAACCCTTTTCCATGTAATGAGACTTACTGGAGAAACAGAAAATTTAAACAAGTGGCATAATATGACAAAATTTTTCAAAATTTTTTATGAAAGTTTTCCATCTATCAGATAAAAATTTTAGGAAAAGATAGTTTCACTGATTACTTTGCCACAACATTAAAAGTAATGTAGAATATAAAGAGAAAAATATGAACCATATATTGATTTGATTAATAAGCTAATGTGACCCTAATAGAAAATCTTACTTATAAGATGTAAAACAAGAACTGTAGAACAACCTCATTTGTGAATTTGGGTACAAAAATTTACAATAAAACACTATTATAGAAAATAAAACAATATGCTAAAATCTCAAACTCAATTTGCTTTGACATAAAAAAGTACATCCCAGAATAAATGAATCTGTTAAAACAACATGCTCCCTTATTCAGTCCCAATAAGGAAGGGCACACAAGCATGTCAAAAACACTATAAAATTAAATATCCAGTACCGAAAAACATTACAGTGAAATAAAACAAACAATATGATTTCTTCATGTGAGTCTGTAGATCTTAAACCCATGACAAATACTGAACTCAATAAAATTGGTGCCATTTGGAGAGAAGATGCAGAATAATGAAACAGAATTAAAAAGTCAGCTGTTAAAAAGGAGGAAACTTATGTAGTCATCATATTCATAATACTGTATTGTCTACCACAGCTCCCTAGACAATGAACTGGAAAAAATTTAGCATGAATTAGCATTAAGTCTACAAACCACACATATGATATTCAATTATTTTTTCTGCTAAAAATATTTAGAAAATATAATGGATAAGCTATAATAAAATAGATGGAACACAGCATGAATAAGTATAATAAAGTAAATGAAAAGCCTACATTAAAATACAGAAAAATGTGTCAGTACAAAACATATTGAAAATTAAACACAAATTGGTGAAGCATATAAATAGGCTGTCTTCCAAAGAAGAAATCAAATATTTGTTCCAATTCATTAGAAATAGAAGAAAAGAAAATAGGAATAGTGAAGTATTATTTTCTCCTTATTATTTCTCTTATTATTTTCTCAAATTAGGGATTTTTTTCAAGTACCATTTTATTTCATGAAGGATGTGGAAACATTTCTCTTATGAAATTATTTGTTAGAATGGAAAAGATTTTCTAGAAAGAGACTGTTCAGTGTATTTTAAGAACAGTAGAGGTTTTACTATGGGGCCAGGTAATTCTACTTGTGAAAAAAACATCCTGATGAAGGAAGTTATGAGATATTCATGAAAAAAATTTTCTAAGATTACTCAACTCCAGATTGTTCATAGTAACAATTTTTTAGAGCAATCAAAGTGTCCAATAATAATGAGAGGCTGGAACAATGATGGCCTGTCCATCTAAAAGCAGAACAAATAATGTTTGCATGAAGTAGTTTATGATATGGGAGAAAGAATGTGCTATAATCTATTTCTGTAAGATAGAGAGAGAAAGACAGTAACAAAAGTTAATAGTCATGAATCTCTGTCATGGGATTACCAACTATTGTAAGACTATTTGATTACAAGTTTCTTGATTTCCTAACATTCAGAGAACTCAGTCACACATACAAGTGCCCTGCTTCTGTTTCGGTTTGCCAGGACCAAGCATGGCTCTTCTTCGTGCCATCAATGTTTTGGCTAGCATGTTTATGTGTCATTTTGATGTGTTTATCTGCTTTCCATTCTTATTTTATCATTTTAGGCCATTAACCAGTCCCCATTTCCATGTCCCCTAATGGGCTCTGTTTCAATACTTTCAGACTGGGGCCAGGAAGGTCTGTGACCTGAATGCCACAAGGGTTTTTTTTTATTGACATCTTTATTATCCAAAATTAGATGCATTGTATGAGCAAATATTGTGTTGGTATCCCCATTCCCCTCCTGCCTGTCGCCAGTCCACTGGATATCCTCCTCAGTGGGCATACTGGATCGATCCATGGGGGAGGGGGTTATGAATAGCACAAGGGTTTTTCACACTCACTTCTCATTGGTTTGAGCCCAGATTGTGTCCAGTGCCTGGAGTGATGTTCCCTCCTCTGAGCCGGCCATCCTCCTGTGTGCTTTGGATCTTAAATGCCCTTGAAAGGCCATGAGCTAAAGGACTGGTCGCTAGCCTGTGGTGCGGACATGGAGAATCTTCCAGAGGTGGGCCTACATTAAGAAGGGAAGGGTGATGTTCTGTCGTTTGCAGGAAAACTGGAGACTGTCCTCCTACCCAATAAGTCAGTCTCCGAAGGACAAATATCATGCATCTTCTCATGCGTGATTCCTAGATTTGATAGTCCCTGCAAGCATGTAGGCATGTGTTAAATGGAAATAGAAGACAAAGAGAACTAATGAGAAGGGGTGAGAATATGGAGGGAAATGGGGAACAGAGAAGGTGGAATATGCTCAGCATACAACATATACCTTAAATTAAATCTTAATTAAAAAATAATAAAGGAAGGAATCTGTGCCAAAAAGAGGTGGGGTCTAGTTGGCAGTGGGGTTACCTGGAACATTCTCCTGAATGCTCCCTGCCTGTCTCTCTTCACAGCCTCCACGAAGGAGGTACCTGTGTCTTACCATGCTCTCTCTTGCCACAGGCCTAAGGCCACAGGGCCAAGTAACCTTGGACTGCAACCAGAGGCTTGGGTGGTATATTGGTTAGCAGAGCTGCCTTCCATGGACTGCAACCTCTGCAGCCATGAGCCACAATGACCTTTCTCTTTGCAGGTTATTTTTTCTCAGGTATTTTGTCACAGTGATTGAAAGCCCATGCACAGCCGCTTCAGAACATGTCCATGGTCCAATGCAGCCATTTCTGTCCATACCGTTACTAGATTATAAAATAGCAAAGCTTGAGAATCAGAGGGCATGGACAAGTTCTACCTCATCTTCATTCTCTACTCCAAGGCTTTGAACTGGCCTCCAGCCCTGGACATGCTTAGTGTCTAATGAACTGAATAAGAGAGCTTAAAAAACAGCTGACACTTTTAATTCTAGAGCTTAATTTCGACAGGTCATTTCTTCATAAGAGAAAATGTTTGTTCATTTTTTTTAGAGAATCTCCATAACAAAATGACTATTTTTCAGAAATTATTTAATTTCTTCATAAAAATGAGTTGGATTTTTTTAGAAATATGTGATCTAATACTATGAAGTGGAATAAATGTAGTCTATAGGATGCTGAATTTGACAACAGATAAATGAATAAATGAACAAATCATTTTTAAAAAGATTTTTAACACTTAAGAGAGTAAAATTAAATTTTAATAATGAGACATTGTGGTTGTTCAAATGGATGTCCCCAGTAGATTTAAAAGTTTATTAAAGCTCGTAATTTGGCTCCAGCCCTAAGGTGTTTCTGGGGTGGATCTGGAATCCCAGACATAGATATAAAAAGAATGGTCTGAACTCAAGCCTGGCGTTCGTGTTTGCTGTGAGTGCGCTTGCCTTTGGTGATGGGTTCCTCTCTCTGCTTGGCCCTGTGAAAGGGGGCCAACCTCTCTTGCCATTATGGAACTTCCCCTGGATTTACAGCTTCAATAAATCCCTTCATCCTATAACTGTGCCTGGTTTGGAGGTTCATCCCAGCAGCATGCGTCTGATTACAAAAGACATTTAAGGAGAGATGCACAAAGCATCCTTAAATTGCCTTTTCCTTATGAGAATAAAATAGAATTAGTCAATAAAACACTTGACATAATGTTACTCTGATCCCTCTGAAGACGTGTGAGTCATAACAAAACCATACTCTCAACTTGGCACAAAAAAAATTTCACAGGCTTATTGTGCTTACAACCCAAGAGTTGGGTATTTGGAATACCATGGTGACTAGTTTCATGCCTAGGGAAACAGTGTGGTGCTGAATTATGGTGTCAGTTCTGTGGGGTTGAGGCATGGAAGTCAATTAAATAAGACCTTTTTGATTAGTAAAAGGATTAAAGCATGTTTGGTAATGTTTTAAACATTTACTGGAAACTTGCGTTTAATACTGGGGATTAATTAAATGCTGTGTACCATAAAAAGTTTTTTCTTTAATAAGAAGAGATGTGTTGCTAAATTACATACACATGAAGGTCAAGTTTGTTTGGAAGACAGGAGTTAACAGTGTAGCAATTCTTGGAATTAATGTTGAGGGAGAATTATGACCTGCTGTTTCTAAGTGCACTTGTGAGAATGTGTATGTGTCTATGTGCAGAGGAGATTCATTTATTGTTGTTGGAGCAATATTTAAGCAAGCAGGAGCCAAATAATAGCTCTTCTCATTAACAGGTGGGGTCATGGTCTCTCAGAGCAGACTGCTTAGAGAGTAATGAAATGAATGCTAAATATTGTTGATTTTCTACTTTCTTTTTAGCCTTAGAGTGATCTTTTTCCCTCCCTCCATGATATATTATTTCACTATGAGGTATATATGTATACTTTTGAACTTACTGATAATAAACATGAGGGCCATGAATCTTGAATTAAAATATACATTTATTATAAATATGAAGAAGTTCAATCCCAGTGTTAACCAATGCTAAATCCAATCCATATGTATGACTGGCATATTGCCTTAATGATAGTAGATATTTTTTTTCCACTTTCTCTACTAATTTGGAGTCTAGAAATTTTTCTCCCTCATACTTAGGAAAGGAGGTTCATTTTATGACCTTGGATTTTGAAGTTTTCTTTTTTTCTTTGTGTGTCTATGCATATGTGCATTGAATATGCATGTATGTGTGGGCATATGTGTTGGGGGTAGTGAACTTCTGTGGCATGTGCATGTGGGTGCCATGGGTCCTTGCAGAGTGTGTGACGTGCTATGGGCGGGGTAGGGGGGCCATGGTGTATGCACGTGTCTATGTGTCTATGCACTCGCCTGTGGTGTGGAGTGGAGCATCGGTGTCCCATGCCATTGCTCTTCTGAGCATTCTTCTCTCAGCCAGGTTCTCTTCAGAAGCTCTGGCAGAGTCCTCATGGCTCTGCTCCCGTATAGCACTGGGATTACAGATATGGTGGTCAACTCAACTGTTTATGTAGGCCTTGGGGATTCGAACTCCAGAGCTTTTCAGGTTCCCAAGCTTGCTCAGAAAGTGCTCTTAACTACTGAGCCATCCTTCCAGACACCCATCATTCACATATGTATATATATATATATATATATATATTTGAGACAAGGTATCTCAGTGAACCTGGTGTTCACTGATTCAGCCAGACTAGCTAAGCAGACAGCAGGCCTCAAGGGCCAGCCCAGCCCTCCTCCATAGCACTGGGTGGAACCTGGCTTTTATATGGGTGCTGGGCTTCCAAACTCAGTCAGCTCTTATCTGCTGAGCCACATCCCCAACCCTTAATTTTTTTTTCTCAAAAAGGATGATTTTGAATTTCATGAGGAAAAGTATTTGTGTGTGAGTGTGTGTGTGTGTGTGTGTGTGTGTGTGTGTGTGTGTGTACATATTTGTAAAGATTTGGACCAAAATGATGTCTTTTTATTTTTTATTTTATTTATTTATTTATTATTTTTAATTTTTGGTTTTTCAAGGTAGGGTCTCACTCTAGTCCAGGCTTACCTGGAATTCACTATGTAGTCTCAGGGTGGCCTTGAACTCACAGCAATCCTCCTACCTCTGCCTCCCGAGTGCTGGGATTAAAGGCATGTGCCACCATGCCCGGCTTTTATTTTTTATTTTTTGCCATTGTATTTATTGGCAAGCAGAGCGAGAGACAGAGATAAAGACAATAGGTGTGCCAGGCCTTCAGTCACTGCAAATGAACTCCAGATGCATGCACCATTCTGTGCGTCTGGCTTTACATAGGTACTGAGGAGTCAAATTCAGGTTGTTAGGCTTTGGAGGCAAGCACCATAACCACTGAGCATTCTCTCCTGCCCCCCCCCAAATTATGTCTTTTTAGATGAGAAGCCTGAATCTCAAGGAAAATGAAAATGATTCATTATTTTACCTCAATTTTGGTATAAAATATTCTAAAGTTATTATGAATCTTGAGATAATCATTAGCCATTCTCTGTACGTTTCTTGAACAAATTGTTTTATGTCCCTTAATTCTTTCTACTGTAACAAACAAACCCCAAATTACATTCATTTCCCAAATACGATAGAAAATGTCTCTCAGGTGAAGTACTGCATGGGTGTTCCTGAGTGATGGATCGTTTCCTTTTCAACAGTGATTCAAACACCCCGATTTCTGCCATCTCCAAAACTTGGCTTCCAACATGGTCGTCACTCATCTGCATCGAGGCAATGGGGGAGGCAAGGGCAGGAAGGATGAGATGCAAGAGACAGCTTAGTTCAGGCTTTGCAGGAAGCCTGTAACTTATGTGACCTTGACCACATAACCTTTTCAGTCAACTATAGAGCAAGGTGAGGAGCACTGTGGAGCTTGGTGACCAGGACAAAGATGGCCCAGGCTTGATGTGGCGCATACATGTCCAAGAATCCCAGTGTGGAATGTGCTCTTTGACAACCTTGGGGGTTTTTCCTCGACTGAAAAGACAATCCAATTCCTAGCATTGCTCTCCATGGCATTTTGCTTTATCCTCAAATATATTAGAGCATAACATTTGGGATAAGATGCATCCAATTATAAAAATGTGAATCAGGGCACAACCTCTCTACCGCACTAGCATGTTGCAATAAGTAGAGCTCTTTATTTTGCATCCATTCGAGTAAAAATGCCGAAGTGATAATCTAGTGACAGGTTCACTAATGATAAGTGTCTGGATGCATCTGTTGGGGAAGCACAGCTACCTGTCTGAAGAGACTTGGAGAGAGTAGTGAGTGCACAGAGCAGCTCCAGAGCAATGGAGACTTGGGGCATTGTTCTAGCTGCTGTACTAGTGTAGATCTCCCTGTGTGAATGGCCATCACCACTGTGCTATACCAGTGACAGGAGTCCTGACATTAAACACCCACTGAAAGCCTGGGCCAAGTTGCCTTTGCCTGTCTCCCTCTCCACACTCATATTATTTCCTTCCATCATCCTGTTCCAGTCAGGCAAGGTGATTTATAAGTTATAGTCTTTGAGCCTCAATTAATTCCACTTAGGGCATTTTCACAGTTGTACAATAAATGTTTGAATGAAGACATTTCTTTCCCTTTGAAATTCAATTGCATGTTCCCTGGTTATTGGCTGTCGCTGGTGGTCCACACAACTACAGATAAGAGCATTGATCTGGCAAGAAAACAAATTGGCTCTTAAAAGAGGGCAGTTTGGATTTGACAGCTGCAGATGATTAGGTGTCTCTCTAATAGATACTGTGTGTTCCCATCAAAGGTGGGAGATCTGCAATGCCTTCCTTTCTGCTACCCACTCTTACTGAGGAGGGAATGCTTAGATGTGCCATCCACCTTCACGATAGCTGAAGGCAATGTCAGCACATAGCATCTGGTTGGCTGGTGAGTCCACCATACCTAGACTGTACCTTGAGATAGGTGGGAGTTACTAAGAGAAGCTTCCTTGGTGTAATCAGGTAATATTGGAATTTGGAGTACACATGTCTAAGAGGCAACAGACATAAAACCACTTCAGTCAAGTGTGGCACAGTACTTCCCCAAGTTGATAGCTGATTAAGGGTATTTCTTGGACATTGCATTCTATTGCAAACTGTCTTAATTCTGATCATCCTGACTAAAGGACTGTCATAGTCAGCCACATGCCACTGATGAACCTCTAAACCAGGCACAGTTATAACAGAAAGGGATTTATTGAAGTTACAGATTCAGGGGAAGTTCTATAATGGCAAAAGAAGCAGGATCCCTTTCACAGGTCCAAGCAGAGAGAGAGAAGCTATCACCACCAACAACACACACACACACACACACACACACACACACACACACACCATACCAGCAAAACAGGCTGGGAAGGAAGAGTGAGCTTCCTTACATCCTGACCACCACCGAGAGGGCCACCCAATCCAGCTGAAGGGCTCTGAAGGAGAGATCTCCTCCTTTAGTTAATCCTTCCCTTCCCATAAGCAACTTCAGAGACCCGCTCAAGATAACTGTGGATTACTATACAAGTCAAGTTGACAACAAAACTTAACCAGCACAAGGAAGTTAAATCTGATATATGTATGGTTAGGTGGCCTCCAGCCAAGGCAAACAAACTTCAGATGCATGGGCCACTTTGTGCATCTGGCTTTATGTGGGTATCGGGGAATCGAACTTGGGTCCTTAGGCTTTTTAGGCACGCACCTTAACCACAAAGCCATCTCTCCCAGCCCACCCAACATTGTCTTTGCCAGCTTTTAGGTACTTGATCTAAGTTCAAAGACTTTAGAGAATGGCTCGTGTCTGGTTCTATTCAGTGACTTTAATATAGAGACAGGATCACCTGTTTCTTTTTCATAATGTCAGCAGTTAGACCTCTACACTCCTTCTGTCACACCCAGAGTAACAGGCCTTTGGTGCACAGCACAGTACTATTCATAGATATCCCAACCGGCCCAGTGGAAGCCACACTGGGGTAAGTTTTTTGATTTTAAGTTCATCTACATGACTCTTTTAGTGTAAGATGATCTCATTGTAAAACTCTTCTCTCGGTCCCCAGGGGAGTAATAAGCATTATTCTCTTTAAGAGCTTCAGGTCAAAGTCCATACCCCCAGCTTTATTCCAGGCCCTGGTACATTTACAGGAGGCTCTTATATTCCAAGGGTCAACCTTTTAGATCGTGCTGCATTGGGAAGATAATAAAAAAGCACTTTCAGTTGGATTTTATTCATCATTTATATAATCACTAAACTTCCAGATGAAATAGGCCATTATGTCATCCAGCTCTTGTACTAGCCAGTGTGTGTGTGTGTGTGTGTGTGTGTGTGTGTGTGTGTGTGTGTGTTTATAACACCCATAAAAACATCCTACAGAAGGTTAGGTCACAATAATCTCTTGGTTATTTGTGGCAAATGAAAACTATTTTAAATGAACTGGCTTTTTGTGCCTGATTTCCATCTATGGAAGACTCTAGAGGCTGTATGTATGCATGCTCATGTGTGCATGGGTACACATTCACCTGTGTGAATATGTGTGTGAAGGTCAGAGGTGACATCCTGTGTCCTCAGTCACTCTCACCTTAACCTTATTCTTGACACAGGGACTCTTTCTAAACCTAGAACTCACAGGCCAGGCTAGAATTGATAGCTGGTGAGTACCAGGGATTTCCTTTCTCCACCTTCTTAGGGCTGGAATTACAGGTGTGTAGCACCACACCAGGCATTTCACATTTATTCTAGGGACTGGAACACAGGTCCATATGCTTCCCTGAGAGTCATTTCACCAGGGCCCTCAGTATTATATTTTTACCTTCTAGTTTCTTCTCAAGCTTCTGGAAGACCTTTTATAGCAGCCCGCAGTGTGAGCTCGATGCCTCAGTCTTACTTTAGTGGTGATGGGCATCATGGTGCCTTACTAACATGAAAATGGCTAAAGTAGAATTTCATTTCCTTGTTTATTTATGGTGAACTTTTGAGATTTTTCCAAAGAGAAGTGTGGAGGGGATCACTTCAGACTGAAGTAGAGGCAGAGCAAACAAAAACAGGTGTGCAACAATCTTTTGATCTGTATTCACATTTCACCAGCTTGAAATCATTTAGGCCCTCTACTAGATGAAATCCAGCAACTTTGCATGCACGTGTGTGTGTGTGTGTGTGTGTGTGTGTGTGTGTGTGTGTGTGTGTGTGTGTGTAGAGTAGTGTGCATGTGCAGTGATGTGTGTGTGATGTGTGGTGTATGCATGTGTGTGTAGATGTGGGTGTTCCATGCATATATTTGCAGAGAGCAGAGGAGAGAATACTGGGTGTTTGTATCTTTTCAAGCAACTAAATACTTGTATTTCTTTCATTGAGATGGACCTGTTAATCAGCCCAGTGCTGCTGTCTGTCAAGGAGCTCCAATGATTCTCTTGTCTCTGTGTCCCCCATGAACTGGAGTTACAGATATGTAGGGCCATGCCCAGCTTCTTACCTGGGTTCTGGCCATCAAACTTGGGTACTGAGAGGCCCTCATGCTTAAACAAAAAGTGCCATATCCTCAGTTCAAGATGCAGCAAGATTTTTTAAAAGAAAATTGTCATATGTCATTTCAAATTCACGGTGAGGATGTGAGTTAAATTCATGGTGATGAAATAGAAACTTGATTTTCTTTTATTTGCACTCTTCCTCAGAGGATATTTTGGATATAGCACTAGAGTAATATTTATGTGGATCTCTGTGCACTTGACTACATAGTGTGAGCTAATACAACTAATAAATAAATTGACTAGGCTCTTCTTACCCACTTTCTGCTGTCTTCCAATGAAAGAAGGAGCTTTGCTTCTTACATGGTGTGTCCGATCATCTCAGTGAAGGAATGGACCCAGCTCATCAACAAGAAGTTAAAAGACATGGAATAGATATCAACTAGATATTAATAGATATTAGCTGGACAATTTGGCTGGAACAACCTCTAGAGCTGTCTTTGGAAAGTTCTATGACACATTATGTATGTGGTCCCCAGGGGTCTTGTGTTTACTAAGCTCCTTCCTTCTGGTTATCAGGACAGAAGTACAGTTGACTACTCTCCAGGGCAACTGCTCAATTGTTCTTTACTAGAAATCTCCCAACACATCAAAGTTGGTGGGGTTGGAGGACTGAAGCATTAGAGAGTTATCTAGGTAAAGGGAATAAAGCCATTGAAAGGGTAGGTGTTCAAAGGAGCTCTTGAAAAAGAATCAGGTCTAGATGCAAACCCAAGGAGAATAAGGAAGATGGAGAAGCCAAGAAGCTATGAAGGGTTCCATTAACTCTCGTTCATCTGTGCTCTCTGTCCTGGATCTCAGCATTAAGACTGGGATATCAGCATCAGGGCTACTCGCTCTGGCTTTTCTTTATTAGCCAAGTGGCATTGTGTGGAGGATAACTGTCTTCTCTTCTCCTGAACTCTCAGCCTGGGATAATGAAGTTATAAAGACATGTTCTTTGGCTCACAGGCTTTGAGGTTTCAGCCCATGGCTAGTGTGTTGAAGCCTGGGATGAAATAGCACATGATGACTGCACTTTGCACTTGCAAGGCTGCTCAACCCATGACCAAGAAGTGACAAAGAGGAATGCAAGGGAGCAGGGGTCCCAATATCCTTTCGAGGACACACCCCTACTGATCTGAAGACCTCTTACTAGACCTCACTTCTTAGAGGTTCCACCCTGGAATACAAGCCTTTAACACATGGGACCTTGGGGACATTTCAGATCCAAACTGAATGCACCCCAGCCACGGGAAGTCTGGAATCATAGACTGTGAGGGATTGATGCTGAGTAGATTCCTGAACTGGATATAAGAGTCCTCAGAGATCCTGATCTTTCCTGTGGATCTCTGATGCTTCAGAAGTAGAAAGCTAAAGTTCTTTGACACTTCAGTGTTCACACCGGCACATGATGCATATGTGGCTTTAGCTGGGGATTGAACCCAGGGCTTTGCACATGCTTGGCAAGAGCTTTACAACTGAACTACAATCCCAGTGTGATACATCCTTGCATTACTATGTGGGTAAATTCCTTAGCATCAAGGTCAATGTTTCAAAACAAAGGCAAAATAGGTGGAAATAGCTACATATTAAAATAACCTTAAAGTGTCAGGGGCAAAAATCTATGTGGAAAGAGATCTTTCAACCATGAACTTGAGTATGTTTATGCTAATGATTGCTACGGTGTATCCAGAAGGTACTGGGAATTTGAACAAGAATTTCTGTTTATTACCCCTCTAGGTGGACTGGGTGCTCCTTTTCTGTTCTTGTTTATGGATCTGGCCTCAGATAGTGGTAAAATAGGGTGAAAGCTTATAAAGTGAGGTATAACAAGAAGTGAAACTGGTTCTTGTTCTTCTAACTATCTCTGTTGGCAATCGTCCAGGAACATCTACTGGAGATGATCGTCTACAAAAGGTATCATTCCTATCGAAATATATAGCTTTGCATTTACACTATTCTTTTCTGCTTTCTGGGTTCATTCATGCATATGAGTGTGTTGCCCAAGCCTTACCTGGTCTTTTTCCACACATGCTCTGTGCCTCTGGTGGGCGCAGAGCCCTTGTTCTCTCTTTGTCCTCTAGAATAACTTTCTTTCCCAAGCATCCCCTCTTCTCTTTCAAAGCAGTTATCACACTTGGCACTTACCTGCTCTTCCACAGACTAAGTTGTGTGCATGTGGGAACTAAGTCTGCTCTGTGGTTTGCTGCATCTCGAAGCCTGGAGTAGCTTCTGGTACAAAGTGCTTGGAGATCTCTTGAGGAAACGAGTGTGCTGATGGTCTTCCTCCAATGCCATTTCTATTTTGCAGATATGTTTGGAAAAATTAGGTGGCAAACACAGGCTCCTGTCACCAGTGGAGACAGCTGTGATACAGAGAGAAATAAGCTAAACAATTTGGATCCAAGAGACATCAGCCGTACCTTCTGGGGACATGAGCCTTGGTCTTTGAAGCACTAATAATATTGACATTTATAATCTGGATATGCTTGTCTCCCTTGTAACTTGGGAAAGAGATAGATTTGAAAGAAAATGGATATATGTAGATGAGAAAGAGAAGAAAATAGTACCATTTGGCACCTGTGCGCATGGTGAAATTCACTCTCGAGAAGATGCTATAAGGTGGGGTGGCCTCCTGAGAGTTCTAGACATGAAACTTCTTAGAGTCAAGGCTGATGCACCGTTGGTTCCATGTGACCAGAGAGAGGTACACAGCAATCCCAGTGGACTTGCTCTGTGCTCTGCACAACTGCTGTCTTCTACATATTCGGCAAATTAGAAATTAGACCCTGAGGATGTAGAGATGTGCATGTAGGTGTGAGGGTTCAGAGGCAAGGTGGGGGAGGAGGACAGAGATGGTGACACTGTTCATGGGCAAGGGAGTCAGACAGTCTGCTGAGGCCATGTGGCTGACAACCCGCCTGATGCTTGTTTTGACTTCTCCATAATGGCACAGCCGGTGCACGCAGATGACCTTCCATCTCAGAGTGCAATGTGCGACAGCAAATACAAACCAAAATATGCTTTCTCCACTCCAAACAAATCTCAGGCACTCATGATAAGACCATGGCATGGCGAGAGACAGAAGTCAGAGGCGACCAGGAACCAGCTTTGCTATTGTTTGAGGCACTCTGCAGTGCTCTGTGAGGCCATCATCTGTGCTAGCTTAGCCACTATGATTTTGACATAGCACACACTGACTTTACTCATGCATACATGGAAACATCATACATTCAATTCTTCCAACATGTGTTGATTACCTACTGTGCTCTAGGAACAGACACCATGGAGAGCACATGATAAGGAGTTCATTGCTTCTCTGCTTTGGTCCATGCCTGTCTCCATCCGTGGGTGTTCTGCACCATACTCTAGGCCTATGAAATCCTTCTCACACTTTACGGGTCAACTTAGAGCTATTTCTTTTCTTGTCTGCATTATCTCTCCCTGTAGTGAGAATTCTTCATTCTCTTTCCTAATGTTGCTGTAACATGATGCTTGTACTTAGAAGTTTGTCTACAATGAAAGTGCCTGCTGCCAGCTTAGTTATAATAACTTTATTGTTTCCATCTCACCAAAGCTTGAAGGACAAACAAGACTTTTTCCAAGTTTGAGAGAATCCTAACAGGAGTATATAAAACCTTATAAAAGTTGGCCTTGTGGTTAAGTTTATAACTTGCATTCTGAGTCTATTGGCTCAAACAGCCACAGAACTCCTGAAAGTGAGCGACACTAGACACTAGAATGATGAAAAAGAATTATGGAACATTCCTACCCAGTAGTATAGCATGGTGCTGATGAGTGTGGAGTCGGAAGAGCAAATTTGGTGGGGTTCAAATCTCACTACCATTTACTTGAATGAACTCTTTGGGGGAAATTATCTAAACAGATTTATGTCTTATTTATACATCTTTAAAATGGATAATAAGAGAACATACTTTATAAGGCTGATGTGAAGAAAAGATATACATATGTGTGTTGTAGTCAGCTCTCTCCTTGCTTCACAGAAAGAACCCAATCAAAAGTGGCTTGTGGAGGAATGGGTTTATTTATAGACTTGAGAGGAAGCTCCATGATGGCAGGGAAAACAAAGGCATGAGCAGAGGGTGGACATCACCTCTGCCACAGCAGGTGGGAAACAGTGACAGGAAGGTGTGCCAAACATTGGCAAAGGGAAGCTGCCTATAACCCCCATAATTCTGCCCCAACAACACAGCTCTAACAAGCTTCCCAACTGCCATCAGCTGGAGATCGAGCATTCAGAACACATTCGTTTGTGGGGGACACCTAGACCAAACCATCACAATGTGCTACCTTGGACCACTGTGTGGTACTTGTTCAAGAGGTGTTAGTTGTGAAGCTTCATATGAATTAGTTCATACTTACTGTGGAGCTGATCTAGCGATGGCTCTTTCTAATCAGCACACACACACACACACACACACACACACACATATGGAGAGAGAGAGAGATTCCAATTAACAAAAAAGGTCACTCTGGAACTAGATATTTCAAAGCCTCATAGCATTTATGAAGAGTGAGTCATTTGGAATTAAACATTGGAACTTGAGTTTTCAAATTTTTACCATTGCTGTGTGTCTGATTTGGGAGCATTATTCAATCTTTATAATCATATACTTCCTTGGATTAAAAAGGAGAGTAGGGCTGGAGATGTGGTTCGTTGCTAAAAACATTTGCTGCACAAACATGAAGACTGGAGTTTGGATCTAGGGTAGTGCACGCTTTTGTCAGTCTAGTGTTTCTATTACAGTGGGAGTCAGGAGACTCCAGAAGCTCACAGATCAGCTAGCCTGCCTTTCTCAGCCAGATAGACCTCATCTTAAACAAGATGAAAGCTGAGGACTAACCCCCTGAGGTTGTTCTCTGACGTCTACATGTGCTCTGTGGCATGTACACACTCATACATCACTCATACATACACACAGTAATTATAGATCCCTTGTAGGTGTGTGATAGTTACTGGATGAGTTTGTGGGATTTAGTTT
The DNA here is from genome assembly GCA_004024765.1 of Zapus hudsonius. Classification (NCBI taxonomy): domain Eukaryota; kingdom Metazoa; phylum Chordata; class Mammalia; order Rodentia; family Dipodidae; genus Zapus; species Zapus hudsonius. Next base: position 85,370 of record PVHP010001057.1, read on the forward strand.
AATAAATGACATATGGAAGTGCTTTGCATCATGCATGACAGACAATAAATATGTGCTTTTTATTTTTAAAAAAGAAAAAAAAACCTTCCTAGCCATTAAACTTGAAATCTTATGCACCTGCATCAGGCCTGAGAATTTGGGTAGTCCCAAGCCACAGGAACATAGACAGCATCTTACAATGTGATGAGCACTCAGCAATGAGTACATTCTATCACACACGTGTGTGTACATGTACTGTTGTATGACCTATCATACAGATGCAGACTAAATCTAAATACAAGTTTCAATCCTGGCAATAGTCCTGTGGGGTAGTACTATCACCACCCTTTTATAAGAAGAGTACAATCTGAGGATAGCTTCAATGGCCAGGATACCACTTTGAGTCTGTTTCTTGGTACTTCTGTACATCAAATCTAGTAGGAGTTTCATTCTATTTGAATACTGAGGCTTATCTATGAAGCCTCCTTGTACAAGGCTCTGTGTCTTGCCTCACTCATCAGTAATCCCTTTCTCTGAAGAAAACTCTATGTTGAGCTGTTTGTTGAATAGGTTGATCTCACGTCCATTAGATCATGCCTTTGGGTGTTAAGCATTGCTTAATCCATGCCCTTCCGACATGCAGTCTGGCTACCCTTGTAGTGCTCTGTTACCAGATTGGCCCCCTCCTGGGTTCTTTTTTTTTTTAATCTTTATTGTCCAAAATTAGATACATTGTATGAGCAAATATTGTGTTGGTATTCTCATTTCCCTCCTCCCTGTCCCCAATCCACTGGATATCCTCCTCAAAGAACTCATTTGGTTTCTCTCTTGACTGGTTCCTCCTAGCCTTAGGGATTCATGTCGCTTGCTGAGGTCTTAGCATGTTGCCAACTATGTCAGTTGATGGACTAAATTTCTGAAATGTCTCCTCTAATTGCTAGAGTTCTATTTTGGGCACCAGAATGTATTAGTGAACTTCCTGTTTCTGGAACAACAGTCCCTGACAAAAGTTAGCTTAGGGGAGGAAGGGTTTATTTCAGCTTACTGTTCTATATGACAGTGCACCATGGCAGGGGAGGCAAGTCAGCAGGAGCTTGGGGCTGGTCACATTCAGTGCACAGCGATGAAGAAAAGAGCGATGAATGCTGGTACTCAGCCAGCTCTCTTCTTTTTATACAGTCCAGGGCCCCAGCCCATGGCAGGTGCTGCTCACAGGTAAAGACGTCTTCTCGCCTTTATTAAGCTAATCAAAACCATCCCTATCAGACTTACACAGAGCTAACCTATCTACATAATTCTGGGTTGTGTCAAATTGACAACCAATGACAAGTATCATAAAGAGTGACCCCAATCATCTGATGGTTCTGCCTTCCATGAGGAGAGTATAAATGGAGAGACGTGGCCATGTAAACAAGAGGTGCATTAGGCTTGCAGGGGACTGGTGAGGGCGGGAAATAACTGAGCTGTGCACCTGGGTTCTTTGGTTTGCAATAGGATTGACCTACAGATGGGACACAGGAGAGCAGAGTGCTGTGACACCACTTCTTGACTAATGAATGAATCTCAGGAGACAGAGGGTTCCCTGATCAGCAGATACTGCCTGGACAGAATGACTGTGAAACTCACCCCAAAGTGGACAGGTGTGGGCAGTACAGGGTGACATTTTCTATATTTAGTGACCACACGCTCTTTGCTTTTGAAGAGTGAAATCCACATCCCTTGTTTAGAGTGGTTGACTTCAGTGACAATCAGAAAAGGGAAGATGACCTCACTTTCTAAGTAAGAGGAAAAGATGAGCAAGGTGAGAGACTTTTGGATACATGGTGGCAGGTTTAAAGTGACAAGTGGTACGCGTTTCCAACATCCAGCTAAACAGTCTCTTACCCTTAGCCTCACCTTTGGCCTAGATAGAAGCCCTTTCACTGAGTCTTGACAGAGGTCAGCACCCTGACCCAATCACTTCTTGGCCTTTTGGCTGACCAGGGGGTGCCAATTAGGCGCCATTGTGACAGAGGCTGGAGGGAAGTTTCTCCCAAACTCATTGACTCTTAAAGGAACTTCATCTTTCTTGAGGATGTGGGGGTGAGATACTCCCTCCCCCCAATGTGCCCATAGGCTACCCTTAGTGCAGTGACTCCTTCTGTACTTGGCCTTGTTGGGTTTCCAGATCTATGGGATTAGCAGTGTCTTTATGTCTCAATTTTCAATTTTACTAGGAAGATGTTGTGGGTGAGAGGGAAAAAAAAAACCCTAAAATATACACACCAGCTTTTGGCACAATGTCTGTTCAGTTTTGGAAGTCATATTCAAATTGATCAAGGGTGGCAAATGTCAGCTCTGCTGCCCACCACCCACTTGCCAATCCGGGCCTTCTCACTGTGCAAAACAATTGGTTAATTCACAAGAAGCATTCCAGATAAATGCTAAAATGTAGCCCATGAGGCTCCATCGGAGACTTCTAGCTTATTCTACATCCAACAAGTTGGCTACATGTGTGCCTCCTCCACCCCTGTAAATCATATCCATCAGGTTCCAGAGATTAAAATTAATGTGTTTCAAAACAACAATAACAGCAAAGACAGAATGCCGGCTGCCTTTTGCAAACAAGGACATTGGGAAAGGAATGTTACTGCGTCCTTTCCCTCTGTGTCCAGGAACTTCCACTGCTACTGTGCTACATCAGGTATGTAATGGAAGACAAATGACAAGGAATCTAAAGAAAAGAGGGGCGCTTGAGTAACTGTAGTTTTTATGTTGGGGAAGCCTGGGAGAGAAAAGCGGCATTGTATCTGGGATTAACAGAGCTGCGGGACCTCATTAATGACAGCCCGCTCTTTAGCTAAAGGAAGATAGTTAGGGCCGTAAGAGAGAACATGGCTAGAATGTGCTCTGCTAATTGGAAATGTATATTATCTTCAGGCGATGTGTGTGCAGGGGAGGGGGCTGGGGAGGATGAGACGAGGCCCAGTGAGAGGTGCAGGGAGAGACTAGAGCCAGGACTCCCTGGATTGAGCCCTACCGGCAGGCCAGTTAAAGGGTCTTTTCTTGTTGATAGGAATGGCCAGTGCCCAGACCCCAACCTCCCCCACTCGCTTTGAATTCAATGGCTACGTAGGGGCTTCTTTGATGGAGGCTTTGAAGTCGGTGGCTTTGAGATTCCTCTTCCTCTGTGACCTTGACCACCAGCCATGAGGTTAGGAGGAGGGGGAGGGGAGGAGGAAGGTTCTGGAATTGGAAAAGAGGAGGCAGGAGAGGGGAGGGGCAGCCAAAGCCGCCCTAAGACATTTCTGCTGCATTCCACTACTTTTCTGATCACTCTGCTAAGTTGAAATATGATTGCAGCCTTTGCACCGGGAAGGAAAGAAACCATTTAAATGAAAAATTAGCTGCCTTAGCGGGTCAAGCACATAGTTACATTAATGTCGTGTAGAACAATAAATCAACTTCGATCTCCAATTGAAAAAATGCTAATTTAGCTCGATTCACTGATTGTCCTTTGCTCGGATAGAAATCTTTTCTTTTATTTAATGCGAAGCCCTGATTTGACAGCCTCCTCTAATGGTGCTCGCAGACTCTCAGCATTTCAGTGGAATTCTGATCGTGGTTTTAATATTCCGTGCAGCTCTGCCCCCTCCGACTTCACGCTCACACATTAACGAGAGCTGACACTGGAGATTAGACGCAGACAGCTGGAATGCCAGGTCTTTGTTGCAGCATGGACAGGAGCCAATGTCGTTCAACCACAGCCAAGAGGGACCTGGGAAAGTCTTCTTAAGGAGGGGGGGCTCACAGGAGGGTGGGAGCGGGGGATGGGAGCAGAAAGAAAGGCAAGGTAGTTTTTGAAGGGTATATGAAAATGGGTATTTTCAGAAAGCCCTCTCGCAATCAGTTCTGCTGTGTGTAGAGGAAGTGAATTCTTAGAGGAAAATCCCAAATTGGTTGCAGTATTTTTCTCTGAAAACTCTGAAAATACTGGATGGAAATGGCTCCCAGCTTCAGGCTCTCCCTGGCTTGTCTGAGAAACAATGGTGATTAGGCGCCCGGAGGAAGAGTGCTTACGTAAGGAAATGTGTTCTCCCTTCGCCTTAGAAAAAATCACTTAGTTCCAGGTGAATAGATGGGGAAATAAAAGTAGATTTATGAGTCCAGGCTGCCTGACCACTAGCGACTACCTCGGCAAGAAAGGAAGTCTCCTAGCCTAACTGCCTTGGTCCCAATAAATTGTTTCCTGATACCAGAAATCAAATAAAGATCACTAGTCACATTTAAACCAGGAGGCACTGGGGCTCAGCTAGTGCCCATATTGTACAGGGAAGAGGACACTGAGTATGTGACCCAACTTTCTCCAAAAGAAAATGACAGAGATCAAAGTTTCAAAGAGGGCACATTAATACTATGTCAAAAAAAAAAAAAAATGTGTCTGCTCCTGGGGGAAACCAATTGAGTAGAAATAACAAATGTCCTTCTTGCTAACTGTATCATTAATAATAATTGTACTTTGCATTTTTATGGGGTACCAGGATTCTAGCAGCCTTTATAAATATGCATAGAGGAAGGCTGAACTGGGGAGGTGAGTGTGCCCATTCTGATGCCTGGATGGGAAGACTGAGGCTTGGAATTCCAGGGAGGCACCGGAAGTGAAAAAGCAAGTAAATCACAAAGACCCAGTGGCACCTGGCATGACATCATCTACACAACTTCCTCTATCTCCAATGCTGGATCTTATGAACATGGCTTTTTCGGGGGGACTAGATGAGCTCAGCCATTTCCTATCACTTCGGCCTGTTCTTCTCTGTCCTTTGACCTTGTTGAACCATTGTCAGTGATGTGGTTTAATTCTTTGTGCTACTGTTATAGAGCACCATACTAGCCAATAAAAGAAACACACATTAGATTCCATATAATGACTTTATGTTTATGCATGCATATGTATGTTGGTAAAAATCAGGAGGCCGTATCAAAGGGGTGAAGAGAATATAGTGGTCTTATTATAACACAGCATAGAAATCAGAGTAATTAAGAACAAATGTAATGTATTTGCTCATAAGTCTCAGTTGTCCTACTCTCTCTCTGTACTTACCTCTCTTCTTTTTGTGTGGGTGTGCATGTATATGTGTGCATGTTCACATGTGTGTGGGTACAGATGTCTGTCCATGTGGAGGCCAAAGGTTGATGTTGAGTGTCTTCCTCGATCACTCCCTGGCTTATTTTACTGAGATAGGGTCTCTTATTCTAACTCAGCCCTTGTAGACTCTGCTAGTCCAGCTACCCAGTTTGCCTTAGGATGCCCTGTCTCTGCCTCCCAAGGACTGGGATTACAGGTTGGTCGTCATGCATGCCAGCCATTTACTTGGCTGAGGGGGATATGAACTCCAGTCTTTGTATTTGGATGGCAAGCACTTTATCCACAGGGCCAGCTCCCCAGTTCCTTAGCTTCTGTTTTCAACTCAGTTCTCTTGTCTGTAAAATATGGCTTAAAATGAAATCCTTCCAAGGCACAGTATAGGACTTACAGAGAATACTCAAACAATGTCAACTGTTACCTGGGTTGTTATTTCCACAAAGTTGTTGGGAACATCCAACAGGGTTATACACACATAAACATCACTCAACAGGGCTCTGGGTTCATAGGAAACAGTTAATACGTACGGTTACTGTTATGGAGCACATGACATTAGATAATTTGAAAACAATGCTATTTTCAAAGTGATCTGCTTATTTCTAAGATGCTAAAAGCTTTCCCAAAGTACTTTTAGTACTGATCTTTGTAGTTACTTATAGATACTGTTGGTACTGTCTGGTGAATGTCTTCCAGTATGGTTCCTCCTCATTCATAGAGAGTGTGTTTGCTGACAGAAGCTACGAAAACTCACCTGAAGCTATGTCCAACAGATAGGATGGGCATTGAAGTTGAGGAAACATTGTGTTGGAAACAAGTGTGACTGGAAACAAATTAGATTTGGTTTTGTGTGGTGAAGAAATTGAATTTGACCACAATTTTAAGCAAGGCTTATTGAACAAAGGCAGCTATCTAGAGCCAGCTTATAATTTTCTGAAAAGCTAGTGCTTTCCAAAGAACCATAGATCCTAATACAGAAAACTGACGCTCATTAGCTTGTGGTCACACTCATGGCCGCCTCCCCTGAAGTGGCTTACAGTCCTGTGTAGAGCAAGAAGACATGCCCACGAGTTCTCCTGACCTTGCCTGAGCTCAGGTCTATTGCTCTTGCCTTCACACATTGGGCTTATTTGCAGCATTAGTGTAAAGTCAGTTTGTTAATTTTCGTAACTGATTGTTTACTTTGGGGGCTTCCAAAGGCTTGTAAGGATTGAAGTTTACTAAAGCCTTCATAGTCTGACCGTGTAAGGCAAACGAAGCATTGCAGGGCAGAGAGGTAAATGCTATACTTGCAGGGCACATGAGGAGGGCAGAGCCAGAGAACTCTACGCAACATGCTCAAGTGTGTGAACTTGATCTTAAAGTTGACAGGGAGCCACTCACACTTACAGATGGGGATGAACGTACTTCGGTCACAGCTATCTCTATTCCTGGTGTCTATTTCTTAAGAACTGACCAAATCTTAAACTCTTTGCATTACTTCTGAGTATAGTTGAAGCACAACTTGTCTTTGGTCTTGATCTGCCTCTATAATTGGGAGTCTTTGGCAGAAAGAGAGGAAACCTATCCTGAAAACCCTCTACAAAGAGGCAGGAGATAATGATACTTTATAAGTTTTAATATAGAGGTTTGACATGAAGAGTTATATATAACTGATAGTGTTGGTATTTTTTCCATCGTAGGTTTCCAGTGGTTCCAGTAGTTTCTCCATAGTTACATTACTCTCCGTTGATTATAAATGACTGACCAGAGGGGAGCGAATAATTGACCAGAATGCTTAAGAACCTAAAGGTATGGAAGAATGCTGCTCTCACAGACTTGATCATGTTGAACACACATGATCAGGTACTGGAAGACAGGAAGCCTGGGAGGGCTTTATCATACCTTATTTCTTTGCCACTGTGACACAGATGTAGGAGGACCATTTGTACCCAAAGAGTATCATTGAAATATGAATACATGTGTTCAGTGTAAATATACAGTGAAAATTATCAGGACTTTGTGTCTTTACTTTGCGTCAGAGTTCCTAGGAACATCTAGCTAAGATGTTGGATACTGAAAGTGTCTTGGGTATGAATTTCCTAATGGCTTTGGGGTGCTTTAACAATTCTGAGTGGCCATGGTATTAGCTAGCCTTGAAGAGCAAGTATCTATCTCAGTTTCATACCAAACACAAGAGTTTCAGATGTGGTACAAGTATAGCACTGGAGGATGATTTGGTAGAGTTTGTAGATAATCTAATTGGAAATGGATTAGGCAGGTTACCCATAATGCCACCTTCATCATTTCCTTCCCAGTAGGCTTTCTAGAGTGGGAAAGAAAGGAGTGCCTATGAAAAATTAGGGAAGTCTCTGAGTACCTCTCCAGAGAGATTGTCATATATGTTAATTTATGGTAATGTGATGTGTTTCCAAAGGGAAAAAGGTTGAGAACTACTATGCTGGGAAATGACATTTGATGTAAACACTGGTATATTGTAGGTGGGATTTAAATGAAGATTAGTTATTTTAACATGTGAAAAGACAACAGAAACCTATTTTCTAGTAACTGATTTCCAGAGTAGATATTCCTTGAGATTGCGCCTACTGTTGGATCTGAAGGAATGGAATGGAATACATGTAACTATTTATTTGTCCTATTGTTTTTTATTCTAGTTACGTTTATTAAGGCCACAGTTTTTAATCATCATTTCAGTTCATCTCTAAGTATTTGCTGGGATTATTGCAAATATAATATATGTTAGAGAGGGAAACATTCACCATACATTTTCTGCGTTCCAATAGCCATATATATGATATATATTCAATATGATATATGTATATCATATTGAAAATACACATGGGTGTTGGGAGACAGGAAGCCTAGGATAGTTTTATCGTACTTTATTTCTTGCCGTGACACAGATGTAGGAGGACCATATAAATTATATCATAGGCTTATTTACTTATTTGAATATCATTTATTGCCCCCATGTCCACCTGCCCCCATCCTCTGCTCTGGTCTGGAGAATGTGGGCAGCACGAAAACCAAGATGCCATTTTGTTCTGAGATACTGATATCTATCCTCAAGACCAAGACAGAACCAGGCCTATGGTAGCTGGTCAAAATAAATAAATAAATAAAGCTCACTTCCATTCATGGAGTATGTCTAGTGACGACGTCATCAACCCCAGTTCCTCTGCACTGCCCCAGCCACAATGACTCACATTCATCCCTCCTCTCTACCCTGCTCTCAATCTGTAGCAAGGCTATGTATGGATCAGTACCTTTCTCCTTTCTGTATTTTGGTAAAGATTACTCTGTCTTGCTGCACACCCCACCAAGGTACCCCCGTTAGATCCCTGAGAGCAGGGACTGTCTCTCTCTTTATCTCTCTTCCTCCTCCCTTTCACTCTCTTGTGCTTTGAGGAGAAATGTTTAGAGGTTATCAAGAAAGTAATTAGGACCAGAATTGTATAACAGCAACATTGCATCATTCCTTTATTGTCAAATGGCAAGTGCCGTGGCATTGTACATTTCTTCCTAGTTACTAAATTAGATCAGATTGCTTAGCTTCTGAATGTTGAGATTTGTTTTAATAAATTTTCTTGGTTTGATTTTCTATAACTAGAGTTGTTCTACACTAACATGATACTAAACAATATTATTACTAGAGGGTTTTTTAAGAGTATGTATGCATGTCCATATGCTTGTGGTTATATGTGTATAAAGGTAAATGTTCATGTGTTTGTGCAAATATGCTCACACGTGTGTGCACATGTGTGTGGAAGCCAGATGTTGACATTGGATGCCTTCCTCAATTGTTCTTCATGTTATATTTTGGGGTGGATCTCTCACTGAATCTGGAGCTCATGGATTCAGGTAGATGAGCAAGCCCTGGAGATCCCCTGCCGCCCTGTCTCTGTGTCCCTGGCACTGGGATTATAGGCACTCCTCACCATGTCTGCTCTTCACATGGGTTCAGGGGTCCTCACGTTTGTATCACAGCACTTGACCAACTGAGACAGCATCTGCCCAGCTCTTTTACTGGACTTTCAGCCTTTAATAAACATTGAGGCAGGGTCACACTCTTATTCAGGCAGACCTGGAACTTACTCTGTAGTCCAGGCTACCTTTGAATTCACAGTGATCCTCCTACCTTAGACTCCAGAGTGTTGGAACTGAAAACAGGCATTAACACACCTATTACTATAGTTTTTAAAGAAAAAAACCCAAGCATTGATAGCCCCCATCAGGTTCAGCTGAGCCACCCACTCACCATTATACCAATTAAAGAGACAAGTAATGGTGAAAAGCAAAGAGAGGAGACTTATTCAACGTGGTAGCATTGGGAATGAGTTAATAAAGGGGTCCGGTGACCTCAAGTCTGTCTTTGGGGTATTGGCGTGTGGTTCATGTTTAAGTAGAGGTCAAGGGGTTTGCATAATTAAGCAGTCTTGGTCAAGGTGTGGTCCTGTCCATCAGTGTTTCAGCTCCTGTCTGTTCTACAAGGTGTTCTGATGAGTTAATTGCTGAGGGTTCAACCTTGCCCTCGTGGATAATTGTCCTAATCTGGGCAAAAGGGGCTTGTCTGTTCTGAGACAGTTTGTTCTTCTGGAGTTCAAGGTGATACACAAGGAAGGGTTTAGAATCATGACATATTTCTGTGCCTTCAGCCAAATACAGATGCAAAGTGAACGCAGAGATAGCAGGTTTCCATCCTGCTTTAGTTACCTCATGAGCTCAAGCGAGGAACGAATACTATTTAGCCAAAGAAGCTTTAAGTGTCTGTTTTCTTACTAGTTTTAGTGGTCACCTTCCTGAACTGGCCTATGTATAAATAACCCATGTTGGTTTTCTTTAAATTTGATCTTGGGGGTCCTTGTGCAGCATACATAGAGCAGTGACTCCATTTTAATCCACTGTCTCATAGACAAGTCCATGGTTTTATTCTGTGAGGCCCAATTCAGGGATATTTCACTTGGTTCAAACTTTAATAATTAATAATAGTGTAACAAATCATTCCATGTATGTGTGAATATATCACTAGGAAAGATCTCTAGAGTTGGAATTTCTGGGTAAAATGATATGCACTGTACATTGTCACACACCATGACTAATCCCCTCCATAGACAGTCTGACCACTTAGACTCCCATACAGTTGGATAATAATGCCTGAGCCTGGTTGCTTCCTCTCACCCATGCCAGGGTGTATATCTTGAAGAGCCTCACTGGCAAACACAGTATTTCATAGTCACTTGCATTTCGCTTATGTACAACTTCTGTGGATTGTCAGTTCAAAATTTTATTCTGTTATTATTCTGGGATATTGTCATATAACTTATAACAAGGAGCTCTGTATGTGTTAAAAACATCAAGCCTTGGGGTAGAGAGATGACTCCGCTGTTAAAGATCCTGTGTGCAAAGCTTGACTGCCCAGGTTAAACTCTCTAGTACTCACATAAAGCCTGATGCACAAAAAGTGGCTCATGCATCTTGAATTCACCTCTCTCTTTCTCTCTCTCTCTTTCTGTATATAACCCTTAAGTAAATAAACTTGCAAAAGGGGATGGAATGAATTTTTTTGGGGGGGTGATGGGAGGGTGGGAGAGAATGGAAGGGTGGGGGGCACTCAACAGTAGACCAATCACCACAGCAAGTGTGATAGCCCATGAAAGGTCAATGGAGACAGACATCAATGATAACACACCCAGGGCAAAGATCCAGAGATGCATAAGATCTCAACAATAAAGCTGACTCAAAACTCACACACTATGACTCAGGGAACTGAGCGGAAGAGGGGGCAAACAGAATGTAAGAGCCATGGTGGAGGAGAATATCCAGAGACATTGCCCCCTCAGCAGCAATACACAAGAGGGAAGGAAAAAAAAAACAATGAAAAACTGGCTCCTCTGGGGCAGTTCATACCTCCTAACCTATGGACAGATTCAGTCTGCACACCGAGGAAGTATCCCAGTGGGTAGGGGACAGAGAGAAGGGAAATGGGGACACATTCACAAGATTTGTTCATACAATGTATAAACTTATTCATAATATATATTTAAAAAAATTAACCCTTTAGAATATGAATACATTTTCCTAGTTTTCATTAATCTTTTGGTTTTATTCATTTAATTAACCATGCTAAAAATATAGTTAAATTTATCATTTTTTTGTTGCGAGACTATTTTAAATTCTTAGGTGTTTTAGCTTCTTCTATTGCAAAAGTAAATAGCATAATTTCCTCATTACATCATGTAAAGAAATTTTCTTTTGAAATTTGTTATGATACTTGAGAGGTATAAGAAATAACAAAAACTACCCATGTAGCCATCACTTGGTTTAAATAAAATTTCACTGACAAAGATGAAATACCCACTTGTGTCTTCTTAGCACATTCTTCTCATTCTCTCTGTATCTGTTATTTTCTCATCCCTAGCACCATTACCTGACGACAAGTGACTTATGGGAAGATGGGTCACAATCTGAAGAGAAACAGTCCATCATGGAGGTGAAGCCATGGTAGCAGGTGGCTTTGTGCTCATTAAACATCTAGGTTTCTTTTTTTAAAATAAAATACTAATTTAAATAACCCTGAGTTGCTCATTGACCTCTTTGGCATATTTGCAGGATTTCCCCCTTTTTATTCTCATTATGTTTTAAAGGTGATTTTGTATCAGAATACTACTGTATTGACTGTGTACATGACTTATGTGCTACAAATCAAGGTAGCAGACAGTAGGAACCATGGCTGTTACATTCTTGGAGACTTACATAGGTGGAGCTTCGTCCCCTTTCCCTGGACTTAGTGCCACATCATAAGTTAGGTCACAAAGGTACTGTGGCCTCCTGCTTGTTTGCCTTTCCTTTGGCTCACTAATTCTAGGGTAAGCCAGCTGCCATGTTGTGAGAACATTCAGGCAGCCCCAGGGAGAGGACAGTGAGGTCAGGAAAGGAGAATAACAACCAATCAGACACTGAGGCATCCTGCCTGAAGACATGAATCCCCTGGTCCACCTTCAGATGCCAGCAGCCCTGACCTGTTACTGGGTAACAGCTTCCCAGGAGGTGCTGGGTGAGAACCATTCAGCCCAGATGCTCATGGAGTCCCAGAACCTGGGCCAGTTGATGAACATGTGTTGTTCTGAGCTGCTCAGCCTTTTACACTTGCATAGATTAGCAAAAAATAGCATAAACTGGATCACTCGTACATAGCAGAAATATCTTTCTCATGGTCTAAAGTGTGGGCATTGCATGGTCAAGTCACAGACAGATATGTCAGGTGAAAGCAGTTTTCTGTTCATAGATACCATCTTCCCAGTGTGTCCTCATGGGGTGAAGGGGCCAAGGGGCGCTCTGCAACCTCTGCTATGGGCACTAATGCCATTCTGTGAAGCCTTTGTCACCAATCACTCCCCACCCCCACCACAATCCCTACTTCCTAACACATTAGGGGTTAGATTACAACATGTGAATTTTGGGTGAGCACAAACATTTGGGTTAGCAAATGCTATAGATTGAAATAGATAGCAGTTGCTAATATCAGTAGTAATCAATAGGTAATTCATGTGCTTTAATCAGTTATTATTGATCATATTTGAAACTAATTTTCTTTTAGTGCTTAGGATTGCAATAATTGTCTACATATAATATTGGATGTCATTATAACATAAATCCCTTTTTTAAGTTATCTATGTATCAATCATCTACTATCTATCTTCAAGACAGAGAGAGAGAGAGAGAGAGAGAGAGAGAGAGAGAGAGAGAGAGAGAGAGAGGAGAACATAGGCACACCTGGGCTGCAAATGAACTCTGGACACATCACCATGTTTTACATCTGTCCTCACATGGGTACTGGGGAATTGAAACTGGGCTTGCAGGCTGCAAGTACCTTTAACTGCTGAGCCATTTCTTTAGTTCACAAATCGTTTTATTATTTGACCATCAACCTTATGCCAGATTTGGGCTAACTTAATTATTTTATTTATGCTTTATTTATTAGGCTATATGAGAAATATGTTCATTTATTCCAATTTAATAAGCAGTTTTTTTAAAATCACATTAAAATTTGCCTGCTTTTTTTTTTGCAGTACTTCACACTATACTGTCACATAAACAATGGCCTCTCTCTCTCTCTCTCTCTCATTGATACAAGGTCTCACTATATAGCTCAGGCTGTCCTCAAACGTGAGATCTTCTTATCTATGCCTTCCGAGTGATGGTAATACAGGTAGTTGCTAGCATGCCTTGTGGCTTTTGTTCAGTTTTAATAAGCTCCGTTTTTGTATTGATGTTTGCTGAGACGGGAGTGTTTATGTAATTTTTGATAATCAATGTTAAACTGATGCCAGAAAAAGATTATTCTCTATGTATTGAAACAATGTAAGTCTTTTAAATGCCCTAATAGTAAATATTTTCGGCTTGGTGAGATAACGGATAACTGCCCCCCAGTGATTCAATTCTGCTGGTATAGTGGGAAAGCAACTGCAATTAATATTACCAACAAATGAACATAGCTGTCACCCAATAACATTTTATTTATGATTGCAAGGAATAGACTGGACTGGGGCCGTGAAACACAGCTTGCCCTGGTCTAAATCAGCTTTCTCAAGCTGCATACATTCTCCTAGAAGCCCAGTAAAAGCGAGAGTTTCCTTGAGTAGGCTTGCAGGAAAGCTCCAGAGGACATTCCCATTTTCTTCTGCTTGATCGCTATCTGTTCATCCCCAACAAGTCTGTGAATTTGAAGACTTTAAATGACATTCAAAACATTCTCTTTTTTTAAAGCTTTGTTGAATTCATTTGTGAACACAGGTAAGCCCAATTCTATTAAAATTTTCTGAATTCCTTTTATGGATATTGATGGTTTGAAACTTTTGATCTCCTCTAGGTTAGTTTTTTGAACTTTACCATTTTCTATAAAAGGTGTCATTTTAATTAGGTCCTCACATTTATGTTAAGAAAGTGAGTAGTTATTAAAGATTTTTCTCTATGTTGTGCTTTATGTATTTGTGCCATGATTTGCTATTTTTCTATTTTACTCTTAAAAAACAGTCTACTTAAGTATATATTTTTTATTTTATCCTTTCGGATTTTCTTAATATTTGTCTGGTAATAATTCTATTCTACTTTCTCTTGAATTACATTTCCCCCTGATTTCTTGAGTCTCATATTTAGTTGATCACTTCTAATTTTCCTGTTTAATAATCTGAATGAGCTTTGCTTGCATCACATGGTCTCATCATCATTATCATTTTCTCCATGGGCATCCGTGACTCTAGAATTGTCTGAGCTTCTGACTTCTTTACAATAATTTAGTCTTATTTTTAGTCATAGCTTTATTGCACTTTGATCTAAGAATGTTATCTGCAATCCTTCTATAATACCTTATTTCAGCTTCTCCTTCCTACTGATGAGTCTCTTCTAATGACTGGAGGTCTTGTTTTATGAATCTTAAAGCTATGGTATTTGGCATACTGAGGCATGAGAATTCCTCATTGTGATTTATAACTTTTATCATTTTGATGTACATTCTGCCTTGTTTAGTTTTGGGGGGTCTATCTGTGATTACTTCTAAACCCACTTTCTCAACTCCCTTTACCTATGTGCATCGTTGATAATGTTCTGTGAGCCTGGGTCAGTTGTGGCATCTGGAATAGGTGCATGAAAGCCCTCATCTCTGTCAGACATTTGCTAGCTCTGTTCCTGGTGTGGCAGAGCATTTCTTAACATCTATTTCCTACTTCTCCAACTATCACTGTTGGCCCAGACAACACAAGATCCTTCTATTTCACTTTTCCTTCCAACTCTCATCTCCAAGTCTGACTCTGTCTCAAACCACACCTGCTTGGTTAGGGTCCCCAAATCTTTTTTTTTAATATATATTTATTGTCCATAATGAGTTACATTATTTAGTGGGCAAACGATGAGTTGTTATCCCCAATTCCCCAATGCCCCCCCTCCCCATCCCCAATCAGCTGGATATCCTCCTCCGTGGGTCGTCTGGATTGGGTCCCCAAATCTTAACAGGTTTCCCTTAAGTTCATCTATCATAGGCTTATCTACTACACTGAAGAATGGATAACATATTCAACAAAGCTGAAGATCCCCTTGATTTAGTTTTGTATCAATGCTTCCTGACAGGACAGAGCACTCTTTCATGGCAGTGTGACACCAGAATGACACAGCCTGAGCTATCCTTCCCCTCCAAGTATGTCAGACCCACCAGTTGCTCTGGAGGACCAGCTGTGGCAGCCACAGCAGCCTCCTGGGGTTCTGACTGTGACCTTCAACTTGCTTTAACACATGCCTGGAGCTTCCCACGACAAGAGAGCAGCTGTCCTCAGAGGACAATGTGAATGGTAGGAATGTCCAAGCTATTATCCCTTCCTCACTCACTGCAGGACTGAAAACAGATCCTCACATCTGGGAAGTATGCTTTGGACTATTGTTTCTTAGCATTTCCCTTTTAGTTCATCTATCATAGGAGAATCTTCCTGTGGGATCTGTAGAATGTTGCCTGAGCCTTACTTAGTAAAAGGCTTTTTTGACTCTTCCATTCATAACTGAATTACAGCTTATCTAGAAGCTATTTCTCTCTTGTCAAGGCAATAATTGACTAGAAAAAAAGTATGAATTTCCCTTTTCCAAACAAGTATTACAATGATGATAATAAGAGATAATATTTTTTAAACATTATGTGTAATTTCTGTATATTTTATATGTATCTCAGCCTACACTATAGTCTTAGGTAAGTGATATGATTGCTATTATCATTAGAAAACTTATATTCAAAGAAATTGAGTCAGAAACATGAGCTAAGATCATAAGTGTAACTCCAAAGACATCAACCTTATCCATCATTCTATGTAGCTTAATAGAGGATTTTTACTCCAGGCCAAGAAGATTATGTATGTTGTATTAATTAATGGTTTTATGCTCTATAATGGATTCCATATCTTAACCAGTTTGGGAGCAGAAATTACTGGTCTACTTACCTGAGTACATTCCAAGGATCAGAGTAACCCTAGGAACTCATCAGTCACAGGGCACAGCTATTAAACAATGGCCTCACAAGTTTTTTCTTGAATGATTTTAGAAGTCTTTAGGTGACAATAAGCTTCTAAATTCATTCTCAAAGCATCCTACAAATTTGATGTCCGAAATCCACTAATGTCTAGTGTGTTATTTTTATTCAGTCTACTGCTTTTTTCTTAGAGTTTGGATGTTGACTGTCTCCCAAATGCCCACATGTTGAAGGCTTGATCTGTAGTGGGAGGTAGTGGAATGTTGAGAAGGGGATTTTGGAACCCCAGACCCTTCTTTTTATTCCTAGCTGTGAGGTGAGGGCTTCTGCCACAAGCTCCCACCATGATTTACTGACTTGCCATAGGTTCAAAGCAAGGGGGCCAAGCAATCATTGACTGGGACCCCCCAAAAGTATAAACCAAAATAAACCTATATAAGCTAATTTTCTCAAGTAGCTCATGATAATAAAGAGAAGCTAACTCCCAACTCTCTTAAAACAGTGAATTGGCTGGAATAAATTATGCTAGTTGCTATAACAAACAAGACCAAACCCTAGTGGTTTAAATAATAGAAGGTCACTTTACACAGATTGATTCAAATCGGGCACTCCTGTGCTGGCCAAATTCCCATTTCTCTTTTGGCAACCTGGACTTCCTTTTTCAGTGGCTCCTCCCTTCCCTAGATCCTCCAGTCAATTGGAAGCTTATTCAGTAGAATAAAAGGAGGGTATGGAAGATTTTCATATTTTCTTTTCTTTTCTTTCTTTTTTTTTTTTTCTAGGGCAGGGTCTCTAGTAGCTCAGGTTGACCTCTAACTCTCTATGATGCTCAAGGATGACCTTGAACTCTGGATCCTCTGCCCACTGAATGTTGGGCCTATAGTAGAAGATTTCTTTTGCTTGTTTCACAGCAGTTTCTCACTGTGGCCCAGGTTGACCTGGAACTCACTTTGTAGCCCAGGCTGGACTTGAATTCATGGAGATTCTCCTACCTCAGTCTCCCAAGTGCTGGGGTTCAAGGTGTGCACCACCACACCTGGCTAAAACCACTATTTTCTTGAGCCTGTCTAATAAGGGTTGATATCCTTTCTATAGAAGTTAAATTGGCTATAACTGCTTCTCACAGTTCCCTTTAAAGTAGGTTGAGAAGTGTTTCTCATGTCCACAAAGATGAAAGAATATAGTCGCTTCCAGATAATTTGGGATCTCACTAATTTCTCACTCTGAATAGATCATTGTCTGTTCAAATTCTATTGATTCCTTTTCACACTCATTCTTTTCTATAATTTTACTGTTTTTTCAACTGGATTTTTCATTGCATGGTATGTGATGGTTTTAAAGATATGTCTGTACCTTCTTTGACTCTTTTACCCCTCCACTGTGAGGAAGTGGCAGTTCCTTCCTCTCCCCTTGTCTGCCACTAACTTCTGGTGAGGCGAATAGAGCAGAAATGATGCCATGTCACTTTCCATACAGGCTACAAGGAAACTTAATCTTTGTTGGAGACATTCTTTTCCTTTTTTTCTCTTTTGACTCACTTGTTCTGAGAGGAGCCAGCTGCTGCCCTGGGGAGACAAAAGCCAGTTGCTTTCCCAGGCAGCCATCAGGGAAGAGTTGTGAAGTCTTCCAGCCAGCATGTGGCTGAACTTGGAAGTGGACTTTTCCTCAGGTGGGTTTGGAGGTAACTGTAACCCCAGCCAGTTACTTGACTTCAACCTCAGGGGACCATGAGCCTGACCCCGAGTCAACTAAGCTACAACTTTCTTTCTGAAATAAAATCCAGTGATAAACTAAATTATTGTCTCAATGTTTTGGATTTGCATTTGGATCCCCTGTGCCATTGTGTGGACCTCTGCGCTTTCTTCTAGGCATATTATAGGGGTGATTGTGTGGACCTCTGCGCTTTCTTCTAGGCATAATCATAGGGGTGATTGAACTTTCTTGGCACATCTCTCAGAGCTGATGTTCACTATTGGCTGTGGGCTCCTGGACTGTGTAATGTGTTGCTGGAAACACCTGTCATTGCATCAGTCAGATACACATGGGGGGATGTTCCTCTGCCTTCTATGTATAAAGCTAGCTTTCCTTCTAAGAATAGTTGGTGTTGAATTTTGCCTTTGAGCATATATTCTGTGAGACTTCTTGCTCACTTACAGAGCACCATTCTTTCTGACTTTGCCTACTGCCATGTGACTCTTAAAGCCCACTACATTTGCTCCTTCTACATTATGAAAAATTACACAGGGACAAAATAACCTGTCCTGCTTCAGGTATGGGAGGGAACTGACAATTTTTGGTTGTTTCTACCACATTTAATTTTCAGGTAACATGTCCGTTATCACATTTAGATCAAGTGCCATCCATGCAGGGAACATAGGCATCATGGCTGTTTTATAGATAAGGAAATGTAGAGGACCTGGAAGTGGGCAGGTTGATGTCTCCAGAGCTCAAGTTGTAGTATGAAATCTCCTAGACCATAATGAGCACAGGACTCCTTTTCACTTATGTGTCAACTGAGAGGTCAACATGGATCATCAAGAGAGTCAAGTAGGGGTCATCTATGGAAGAAGTACATGGTCATTTCCTTTCTTACAACCATGCCTGCCTCAAGATGCCAGTGTCCAAGCACCACCATTGCCTGCAGCCTAGCACAGTTGTGGCTCATGCACATCCTCAGCTTCCAATGGCATACTGTAGCTACCTTCTCCTTTCTGGAACAAACACTAAAAGCAGCTGATGGGAGGAAAGTCATTGAGAGGAAGCTCTGTGATGGCAGGGGAAAGAAGGATGGCATGAGCAGAGAGACTGACATCACCTTTGCCACAGCAGGTGGGCAACAGAAGCAGGGGAGTGAGCAGAACTAACAGTGGAAAGCTAGGGGCTAATCACCATCAATGAAGGCCCAACCCCAGCAACACACCTCCTACAGCAAGGCTCCACCTCCCAAATTGCCATTAACTGGGAATCAGGCATTCAGAAAGCATGAATTTATGGGGGACACCTAATTCAAAACATCATAGAGGACTTTCCAGTCAGTAGGAAAGTATTCCAAGATCAGTTCAGAGAAGTGCTCTCAGAATCCTCATTCTGTGAGTGAAGTATAAGCTTGGTTGCACACTTCATAATTGGGGACAAGACATTTGTACAACCTAACTAACTTTTCTCACCAACTTTAAGTATTCATTTAAATGCAGAACACAGAACAATTTTAAGCTGAGAATAAAATTAACCAATACATATTTAATGTAATCCAATAAAGTTAAATATATTAGTATTTATTTTTTTAAGAAAATACCTATTGAGCTAGATTCCTGGTTCCTCAAGTTGCCAAATAGAGCCAGTTTCCTTGGACTAGACCAGTTCCAAAATCCTTAGCTCAGAATAATAAGATCCCAAAGTGTTTCTCTTGTAGGAACATTCTGTTGCCATCAGAAGGTGGGGAATAGATAAGAAGGGGTGGGGATAGAGAAGGCCTTCAGCTTTGAGTGGAGCTGGCTGACATGGGAAGCCACCTCCAGAGCCAGAAAAACAACAATTCTAACGCACAGAAGTGAACACAGTGTCTCTTTGTGTGTTCAAATAACACCTTCCAGCCGTAATGCTAGGCCATGAACCATACATGTGAGTAGCTGGTGTGGGGATGTGGTGGTGATGGTAGGAGTGGAGGAGATGGTGGTGTAACTCAATGAACACCATTCTGGGAAAGAAATGAAAAGAGGAGCTGTGGATGGCCTTCGATGATCACAGAGATCAGGTAGGTGTTTTTCTCATATTTGAGATTGTTGGGTTGACCTTGAAACAAATTCCTAATGCATCAATATACCTGCACATATCCAAACCCACTAGCCATCCAGGCAAATTGTGAGTTCATTTTCATTCATTTTGGCTTTAACTTGTCCTCATTCTGATGCAGACATGCCAGGCTCAGAATGTCTCCTGTGACAAAATGGAGCTTGTGGCAGATATAATAAATATACACTGCTTAGACTTTCCTTCAAGAGACTCACTGAGAATATGAGCTTGGTTGACAAGTTCCAGGCGCTGTCCTTTTGGATCTGGGGCTGAGACCATGATTCCTCCGTGTGCTCCCCACAGTGACAAACCAGGAGAGTTAGTAGAGCTCGGCTCTTCCTGCCTGCAGCAGAGCTCTTACCAAGCCCTTGCTCTCTGCTCCCCTTCAGACTGGCACAGACTCACTCAAAACTATGTGAACACCTAAAGTTTAGTCTATTCATGCTTCCTTTTGCTTTTTTCTCCCTCTCCATCAGTGCTATAGATGAGGACTCTCCGTGCCTGCTCCTTTTATCCCCTTCATCATTTCCAAGTAATTCCTTAATTCAGAAGGTTTATCTCTTTCTTAGCTTCCATTCCTTGAAGGACTTAAGCAGACACAACCCTTTTCTCTGGCCCCTGCTCTCTATGTGCTTCCAGCCGTGCTAGTCAGATCCTCATCACTATAGCAAATATTTGAGATGGCTTGTAAAAAAGAAAGGTTGGTATAGCTGTCTTCCTGGCAAGAGATGCGCCACCCCAGACCTACCGTGGAGTGTCACTGCCCACCACCCGAGGGGGCAGTGATAAAACACACACACACACATACAAACACATACACACCGCATATGGGTGGAAGAATGCGCATTCTCTCTTTATTGCTCTCTCAGATCTCATTGCTCATACCTCATTCCTCATACCTCATACCGCATGCAGATATGCTACAGAATACATATATAGAGCTCCTTGCCAATCAGGGAGCTATTTATTGGTCTATGATAAGAACCTGTAAGCATGATGTACAAATAGCCTAATCAGGACTACCTCCTGAAACTCATTAAGCCAAGCCCCTCTTGGCAGGCTGTCAGGTGCCATCCAAGACTAAGCCAGGGTGTGCCTCCAAAGGCCCCCAAAGGTTTTCACCCCTGACAGTGGAGGAGCCACATGGAACCCCGTAGGCAGTGATGGGATAAGTAAGAGACCTATAAACACAGACAAACGATCAACCCAGGATGAACCAGCGAAACAGACACCAACGATTTTAAATACAACCTCAAGCAGAAGCACAGAGGCCCCTAAGGCCTCAACTACAAAGCAGCTTTAACTCTCACCCACCATGACTCAGGGAACTGAGCAGAAGAGGGGGCGGAGAGATTGTAAGAGTCATGGTGGGGGAGAATATCCAGAAACATTGCCCCCTCAGTAACAACATGCAAAGGGGGCTGGAACCGGGTTGACTCCTAGGCTTTTCACAACCCCCTACCCCGTGGACTGATCCAGACTGCCCACGGAGGAGGATATCCAACTGACCGGGGACAGGGAAGAGGGAAATAGGGGAACTGGAGACATCAACACATTATTCCCTTGTTAAGTGTATCTAATTATGGATAATAAAATTAAAAAAAAATTAAAAAAAGAAAGGTTAATTTGGTTCACAGTTTCAGAGGAGATCTCAGTCCATGATTGATTGGCCCTGTTGGTGGGAGAGGGCTGGGAAGTGAAACTGCCTGCCTCAAGGCCAAGGAGCAAAGCACAAGTGAGTCATCAGTGCTCCATGGGGACAAAAGCTTTAACACACAGGCCTTTGTGGGATATTAGCCAGATCACAACACCAGCTGTGATGGTTTGATCCAGGTGTCGCCCATAAAAGAATGTGTTCTGAATGCTCGATCCCCAGCTGAAGGCAGTTTTGGAATTAGAACCTTGTTGGAGCTGTATTGTTGGTTTGCAGGGTTATGGGGGTTATAGCCAGCTTCCCCTTGCCAGTTTTGGCACACTCTCCTGCTACTGTTGTCCACCTGGTGTTGGCCAGGAGGTGATGTCCACCCTCTACACATGCCGTCATTTTCCCTGCCATCATGGAGTTCCCCTTGGAGTCCATAAGGCAAAATAAACCCATTTCTCCACAAGCCTCTTTCTGTTGGGTTCTTTTCTGACTACAACACCAGCTTTCTCAGTATGCAAGCCATCTCTTCACCAGAATAACTTAGTTTGCCTTCCCATTCTATGTGCACTCATTGCTTTGGGTTTTTGGCTTTTTTTTTTTTTTTTTTTTTTTTTTTTTTTTTTTTTTTTTTTTTTTTTTTTTTTTTTTTTTTTTTTTTTTTTTTTTTTTTTGTGTGTGTGTGTGTTTGACCAAAAACATTACCTGATGAGAAGGAATTTAAGGAACAGAAGTTTTATTTTGGCTTATGGTTCAGGAGACAGAGTCCATTATGGTGGGGAAGTCATAGGTGTGGGGGCAGCTCACAGCTGTAGCCGTGGGAGTTTGCTCACATCTGGTCAGCTCTGGAGAGAGGGGGATGCCATCACTCAGATTATTCTCTCCTGTCCCCCATTTTTGTTTAGCTCAGGACCCCAGCTCATGGGGTTGTGTTACCCACATTCAGGGTGGATCTTACTTCTTCAGTTAATTCTCTCGGGAAAAGCTTTCATCATCACTCAAAGGTGTGCCTCATTCATGCCCTAATGTTCAGTCAAGTTGACAATTAAAATTAACTATCACACTAAAGCCCTTTACCACACTGTCTCTTCCGCTCTAACTTCAGGCTGCCAGAATTGAAGACCAACTGGCACAATAGTCTAGCCATACAAGTAAGAAAAGCAAATACCTGAAGAATGTGGCCTTCTAGAAATCCTGGTGTCTGCCCTTTACTAAGGCTAGAACACTTTGTAGAGTGTGAATCCACTATCATTGGGCCACCTGCATGGAAAGTTGTATTTGTGAATATTTTAAATATTAGAAAGGTCATATGTTACATTTATTGAATATCATATAACCAACATGGTGGGAATCTAGTTATCCAGCAAAATGTATGCATGTTCAGGTTAAGGTGCATGTACTGAATTAAAAGATAACTTTGAAAAATAAGAAATACGGGGCTGAGGAGATGGCTTAGCGGTTGGGGTGTTTGCCTGCAATGCAGAAGGACCTGAGTACGATTCCCCGGTGCCCATGTAAAGCCAGATGCACAAGAGGGCTGGAGGCCCTGGCGTGCTCATTCTCTCTCTCTCTCTCTCTCTCTCTCTCTCTCTGTCTGCCTCTCTCTCTCAAATAAATAAATAAAATATTTTAAAAAAATAAGAAATACAAAGTTAAACCAGGTGTGATGGTGAACACCTTTAGTCCCAATAGGAGGGAGGCTGAAGTAGAAGGATTATTGTAAATTCAAGGCCAGCCTAGGGCTAGAGTGAGTTCCAGGTCAGCCTGGACTATAGTGAAATCCTACCTCACCTTGAATCAAACAAACAAAAATAAATAAGTACAAAGTTAGCTTCAGATCCATTTAGATTGGGTTTTGCCCTGAAATAAGTTATTAAAATTGATTTGATCTTTAGAACTTTTGGTGTGGTTGAATAAGAGGAAGTTTGTGTCCCTCTTGAAAAGAATTTCCATTTATGAATCCTATGCTTCATGTCCAGCATTTTACTGAGTGCGAGTACTCCACAGCAAGATTTTATTTAGTTTTATCTTCAGTATGATAGGTAGACTTCTGAGTTCCATTTCTAGGATAATAAAACCAGATTTCAATTAAAAGCTTATCAAGATCTTATAACTAAAGTACAGAAGATATTTGAACATTAAGAGCCTTTGCCTAATTTTGTCTGCCTCCAAAATTACTGCTCCTACCCACTAGAGCAGATTGTTTGCCTGTGTAAGGGATCCTGAAGCTCTGGATACACACACATGATGTAATGGAACAAACCTGGCCTGGAAGTCAGGAGGCCTGAGCTTAGCAGAGATTCAAACTCTCAAGTTGATCCTCTTTGAACTTTCAGATCCTTGTACACAAAATAGGTTTAGCACATCCTAGCACACTAGATGAATTAAATGATAATTAAGGTATAAGTCTGATGTGGGAACATGTAGTAATTATACTGTAAAGTTCAGAGGAAGATGATATAATGGTGGCATCAGATGATGTGAGCCAGCAGTAGTCTTTGTGCTTCAGAAAACACTTAGGATGATAAGTAATTGTTCCCTTGGCACGAAGTTGGGCAGATACTTCATTGTCCTTAGACAGCTTTGCATTTGAGCACCAAGGAAGACCTGGGAAGTTGAAATAATAGAGGAAATGGGCCAATGTGCATAGTTGAACTTACCCTTGAACTCAGGAAGCCAGAGCTGTTGGTTCTGATGTCAGTTCTTACTTCTTTACAGATACCATTTCCATGTTCAAATAAATAATCATCCAAACAGGCAAGCATACACAGGTAAGTACACACACACACACACACACACACACACACACACACACACTCACACGCACATGCACAGCAGGAAAGACAGAATTTAAAGTCTTCAAACTTGAGTAGCATGACCGTTGAGAGTAAAGGCATTATTCTCATGTATAGTTGCTTACAACTCAGGTTAATGGTACTTTTTCAAGTGTCTGCTTTACGATTTCACACCAACATTGCTGCCTGGTCCTCCTAGTCTTTCATTGGGCCAGTCAAGGGTACCTAAGGACGAGAAATTGCTCTGTGGTATGTACAGTGGATGGATGGATGGATGGATGGATGGATGGATGGCACAGGCTTGCTGGACATGTAAGAATTTGTATAGAAAGACAGATTGCAGGTCAAATGAGAGAGACACAATAACCCAAGGCCAAGTGAGGTAGGGCTGTTAACAGTCTGAAGTTATCACGGGAGAGTAAACCACAAGGAACAGAACAGCCTGAGTCTAAATTTATAAGCAATGGATGGTGTTTAGGGTGGGAACTTAGCACAAAGAGAAGATAACATAATATAGACTTATTGATGGAAAAGAACATCAATGAGTCTTGAAAAAAAGGAGAGCTTTGGTTCAACAAGAAACACCTCGAGGGAGGAAGGACTTGTTTTGGCTCTCAGTTTGAAGGAATACAGTCTATCATGGGAAGATATAGTGCTGAGATATCACTGCCCGCCGCCCATGGGGGCAGTGATCATACAGATACAAACACACACACACACACCACTTGTGTGTTGATGAACATGTGTTTTTTATTGTGGGGAACGAGGCAGTATATATAGAGCTCCTTGGTCTATGACAAGAACCTGTGGGCATGATGTGCAAATATCCTAATCACGACTACCTCCTGAAACTCATTAAGCCAAGCCCCTCATGGCAGGCTGTCAGGTGCCGTCCAAGACTAAGCCAGGGTGTGCCTCCAAAGGCCCCCAAAGGCTTTCGCCCCTGACACTGAGAGCTTGAGGGGGCTGATCACATTGTATCCTCAGTCAGAAAGCAAAGAAATTAATGCTGGTGCTCTTCCTCCCTTCCTCCCTCCCTCCCTTCTTCCTTCCTTTATTTTTTTCATTTTTTTTTCATTTCACCCCAGCCCATGAGATGGTACTGCCAATATTAAGGGTGGGTCTGCTAAACTTTTTGGAAACACTCTAACACACACCCAGAAGAGTGTCTGCTCGGTGACTCTACCAGTTAATCATGAAGATCAGCCGTCACAGTAAGTATGCAGCATCCTGGAATCTTACATTAGAAATAGTACCCTAAATCTGGAACTGGGTGACTATTTTATCTTACACTCAAAGATGATTTGTTTGGCCCAGGTTTTAGAAATGAGCTCAAAATATCAGTAGTTGGAGAATTCCTTGAAAATAGCAAATGAAATGGATGCTATTGCCCCTTTCTTCTTCCTTCTTCCCCAAAGCTCTTAACATTCAATAAGAAATTTCAGTAAGAAACTAAACATTTGTTTCTCATTTATAATTTTTTTCTTTGGCCCATGTCAGTGACCACATGTCAGGTCAACACATTTC
Source organism: Zapus hudsonius (assembly GCA_004024765.1). NCBI lineage: Eukaryota > Metazoa > Chordata > Mammalia > Rodentia > Dipodidae > Zapus > Zapus hudsonius. The sequence continues at coordinate 111,229 of PVHP010001057.1, forward strand.
CCATTTCCCCCTTCCCAGCAGAATGTTCCATTTAAGAAGATTCTAAGAGTTTAGGCCCTCTGGAAGTACTTTTGAGAGACGTTGTTCTCTCATCCCAACAAAATGCTCCACTGGGCAAAAGAGTTAAGGGAGAGAAGATACTTAGGAAAAGAAAAAAGAAACTGTCCTGTAAATGAACTAATGTGACTCAGGCCATATGGCATCTCGGTATGCACAACCCTGGTTATGTCACATGGCAGATATGAATACATGCTTCTCCAATTATTTTCATTTATTTTGATGAGGTGTAAATGAAATATAGGAAGTAAAGCAACTGGCATGATGACTGGTGCTCGATCTAGTCATGGTGGTAAAAGTAACAGTACAGTGCTGATCATAATACTGCACAGAGATCCAGGAACCAACTGAATCACTTTACTCTCATGAATAGGATGGTGTTGGACTGATGGCTTGTGCTGGAAGAATGAATATACCTATTGTGCAGATGCCATTCATTCTGTTTCTACTGCTTAGCAAAATTCCATTTGAAAAGCAGAAATTCTTCCAGGTGCTTCAAGAGGCAGTGATGAGAGGAGGCTCTGTTTTTTCTTGCACCAGATTCTATAGACAGAACACAAAATGCTAGAAGAAATTGAATGATGTCTGCCTAAAAGATGTGTTGATGTCTTACCATGAGTCCCTGTGAACTGACTGTATTTCTAAGCAGGGTCCTTGAAAACATAAAAAAGGTCATTTATTTCCAATACACAATGACACAGAGTAAACATTTCCATTCCAAAATGGAGGAATAGGAGGTAGATAATGAGGGAAGATGGAACAGAGGCGAGACCGAAACTCACCAGGACAGACCTATCCTGTAGCTTCGCCTTCAACATCTGGGGCACATGGTGACGTCAGCTGAGGCTTCTAGGGTTGGGCAGCTATGGCACACTGCCTTGCTACTTGAAAACATGGCTTCTCTCTTGACTCAGCTCCCTCCTTGCCTACAGGTTTCTCAATAGATATTACATATTCCTAGAATTTCCTTGGTCTCTGCTGTAACTTAGCCTTAATTCTCAAGGTTTTTGTTAGTTTGGTTGGTTTTTCGAGGGTCTCACTCTAGCCCAGGCTGACCTGGAATTCACTATGTAGTCTCAGGCTGGCCTCCAACTCACAGCTGTTGAAGTGCTGGTATTGAAGGCTTGTACCATCATGCCTGACCAGTCCTCAAGTTTCATGCATTGCTCTGTCAGTAGCTGTTCACAGGGAATCTAAACCTGTTACACATTGCTTCACCTCCCAGGCCTTCTTTATAAATCCGGGTAGAGGCCTCCATGGCCTCACACCTCTCAAAGTTTGCATTCCTTTAAAACCAGCATCGTGCAGATGGCATTGAGTTCTGCTTTCAGGTCCCTTTGGACCATGGATGTAGTAGTGAGTCCTAGGCAGCTGAACCTGAATCAACTCAGCAAGTGTCTTTGTGCAAACAATGAACTCCTGCAGCTCTCTCATTTTAAAGGAAATTCATTATTTCATGTTAATTTTCAGTTTTCTGGATCCTGCAGTGGGTACCATGTCTCACTCATTTCTATAAAGTCCTCCAGATACCTTTCTTATTAATCCAGTAGAAATAGCTTGTATTTTTACTGATGTTAATCTCTCTAATATTTATGACCTCTTCCTGTAGCAAACTTGTTGGTGCTCCTTTCCTGCACAACCTGCATCTTGATTCACATCTTTCTGCTCCACTTTTAGCTACTGCTTCTCACTGTGAACCCGTTTAAGAATAGCAATAACCATGTCACTGCCTGATCACTATGCTGCCTTAAAGTTTTCTTCCTCAAATTAATTAATCCATAACTTTTGAAGTCAGACTGACAAACCTTTAGGACATGGGTGACATGTAGATAAATTCTTTGCTACGATATAACATTAGTGGTCTCTAGTCTAACTCCTAATTAGGTTCCTGTGCTTATCTTAAACCTCATGAGTCTTTTTAAAATTTTTTAGAAAACATTTTATCTACTAATTTATTTCAAGCAGAGAGAGAGAGAGAGAGAGAGAGAGAGAGAGAGAGAGAGACTGAATGGATGAACCAGGGCCTCCAGCCACTGCAAAGGAACTCCAGATGCATGAACCACTTTTCCCATCTGGCTTTACATGGGTACCAGGGATTTGAACCTGGGTTGTTATGTCTTGCAGGCAAGCACCTTAACAGCTGAGCCATCTCTCCAGCCTGAGTCTGACATTTACTGCCCCCATTTCTACTCATATTTTCATCTTCGAAACTCCCACCAGACCTTCCCATTAAACGGTTTACAGCATTCTAAGACTTCTTAAGCAGCCTCTCCAAACCCTTTCATCTTCCTCCCACAATCAGTTCTGAAGGCTGAAGCACCACGTGTCAGGTTTAGCTAAAGCAACCACTCTACTTCTCTAGAATCAGTTGTCTGTCTTAGTTACTTTTGCATTAATGTAACTGAAATACCTGGCAGAAGCAACTTAAGGAGGATATGTTTGCTTTGGTTCACAGTTTCAGAAGGTTCCAGTCTGTCATGGAGGGGAAGGCCTGCAGAGTACATGGTGGGAAGTATGCACACAGGCTCCTCACATCACGGTGGACCAGGAAGTAGAAAGTGAGGGTGAAACCAGGGTCTGGGCTCTAAAGGCTCATTTCTACTGACCTATTCTTACCAGCCAGGCCTTACTTCCTGAGGGTTCCAGATTACCAAAACAGTGCCACCATCTGGGGACTAAGACTTTAAAATGTGAGACTTCCAGGAAGGGTTGGGGGGGTGGAAATTCTGATTTAAACATAACAACAATGTTACAGATCTTGAATATTTCTATTTGGAGAGTTGAATGTAATTTTTGCATCTTCCTAGAGAGTTTCTTCAAGTCAGGGCTTATACCTTAGTTATATGTATATCCCTCACACAAATAATTTATATAATTTTGCTTTTTGAGGAGGGAAGTGGAAAGATGGATGAATCCGAGAACAAATAAATGGACTTCTTATTCAATAATAAATTATTGAATAAGAAGTAAGGAAACAAAGAAACAAAGATGCTCCTAAATTCTCTAAAGAGTGACTCTCTGCATATCTCGTCTCCCCATTGCATCTCTTCACTGCTCAGAACTTGGAAGTTTCTGGATTCCATTTTCATATATTTTGTTCTTATCTAAATGGGAAGTCAGAATGAGCTGCTGGTATAGGGGAATAGGTTATGCTTTGGGGGTTGGTCCTGTTGATTCTGAAATGATAGGAGGCCATACACCTGCAAATGTCCAACAGGTAAATAGAAATAGGAGCAGGTGTTCAGGCATTGGATCAAGTCGAGGATCATCTGAAGCAGTGATGGTTACAGATGCCAAAAGCATATGAGACTACAGAGTTGAAAAGCGATGAAAGGGGGCAGAAAACAAAACCAGGGCTAAGGATGGAACAGTGGAGGACTCCTGAATATATACCAGTTGTGGAAAGGTGGTCAATGACCTAGAAGCCAGACATAAGAGATACCTTAGCTGAAGGGAGTACGCAGCCAGGGCTAAAGCCAGGAGGAAGCCAGATGGCATGTGGCAGCATGTGGACCACTGGATTAGACACTGGTTAAGTGACTCTTATGGCTGGATTGTTTGGTATCATGTGAATGCATGAGTGATGAAAACGTGAAGCGAGCAAATTCAGATCCTTAGAAAAACGGAATCTTTGATGAGAGAGAAGAGGAGGCCAGGACATATAGATGGATGTGAAAGGAGAGACCTGAGCTGAGGGAGAGGGATGGGGCCATAATTGAACATGAGAAAAAGCTGGAGATATTCAGGAAGCAAGATCTTATAGATCCTGGCAGTAGATCAAAATCATGGGAGGGAGAAGGGGACAATGTTCTTTTGAGGAACAAAAGAATGATAATATGGAGACCACCCCAACCCATTGATTAGCCCCATTATCCCCAAAACATTGCACACCCACTGATTTGTGGTTAAGCTAAACTTTTTTTTTTTTTAAGGAAAGTGCTTCTTTGCATAGTCCCAAATTCAAACCCATTCTCACGGAAGGGAAAGAGTTACAAAACTATTAAAACTATTGTTCAAAAATATCCAGCCAGCATTTTTGCTCATCAATTCAGATTTGAAATTTAATTTCATGGTACAATGAACCCATACACAGTTATATCTATTAAGGTCACCCACGCCCAGCTCACTAGCTCACTTTGGGCATTGATGACTGTAAAACTCTTTAGGAGATAAGAATTTCTGTTCTCTCTTCCTGCTCATAGTTTTCATATGAGTCAAGACTTTTTGATGCTAAAACACCCAGCGAAGTTCATCCCCCTCCCCTGCACCCAGTGATCTCTCTCTGCGTTGCTCCTGGACCACAGCTCTAACACAGCAATCATAAAATTCTATAAGAGGCTTTCAGAGCTGTAGACAAGGAGAGGTAGAGGAGAGACTACTTGAGACTTTCTTTGTTTCAAACAGAGACATGGCATTTTGTTTGAATTATTTGCTTAGTTTCTCATTTCTTTTTTAAAACCATTAATTTCCTCTTTCTGCTATTCAAAACACAAAAGCCAGAACCCACTAAGCTTTTATAGTGCTACTCATTATTGCAGGAACGGATGGTTAATCTGTTAAATTATTGTTATTATTATTTTTGTCTTCCACACAATGTGAGTCTCAAATTTTCATTTAGGGAAATGTGGTATGTTAGGAGGTTGGATTTCAATTGACCTGAAAATGCATTTACTTCCAAGGTCCAATGAATATGGGAACACATATACACAAAAATACAAACACAAACATATTACATATCTATATTCCCATGTGCAAAAATATGCAATATGTAAGGGTCTTTGTGGCATATACATTCATATATATGTATGGTTTTGTATGTGAAAAGTTTTGCAGAAACCACCTGTTTGCCCTTCGCATTCCCCCAGTTCAGTTGCCTGAAATATGGCACTTTCAGAGACTTTAACTGGTTAGCAGCGAAGTCTTAAAAAGTAGGGGAAATCAAAGTTGGCAAAGTTATAAAAGCGTCTGTTAGTGTGGACATAGGGTGCCATGAAGGACTGGCTGCTGGCAGCTCTGGACTCAGCCCACTTCTCTAGAGGATTGCTTCACTCCCCCCCCCCCCCCCCCCC